>PVIW01007102.1:0-77149 GCA_004026585.1 Noctilio leporinus | reverse complement strand
TAAACTTCTTGTAACCTTTTTTGGAAGGCCTGTATTGCTATAAATTCCCCCCTGAGAACTGCCTTTGCTGTATCCCATAGGTTTTGGGCTGTTGTGTGTTCATTGTCATTTGTTTCCAGGAACTTTTTGATTTCATCTTTGATCTCATTGTTGACCCCTTCATTGCTTAAAAGCATGTTATTCAGTCTCCATGAGTTAGGGAATTTTTGGGTTTCTCCCTTGAATTTGGTTTCTAGTTTCAAGCCATTGTGATGTGAGAAGATACTTTGTATGATTTCAATTTTCCTGTATTTGTGGAGGCTTGTCTTGTGACATAGCATGTGGTCTATCTTGGAGAATGATCCATGTGCATTTGAAAAGAATGTGTATTTTGCTTCTTTGGGGTAAAAGACTCTGTATACATCAGTTAGGTCCATTTCCTCTAGAGAAAAATCCCCACGACATCTCTGGGGATATTTTGTTTGGAAGATCTGTCCATTGTTGATAGTGGGGAATTAAAATCCCCTACTGTTAGTGTGTTGCTGTCTATGTCTTTCTTAAAGTCTTCCAAGATTTTCCTTATATATTTCGAAGCTCCTATGTTGGGTGCGTATATGTTTATCAGAGTTATTTCTTCTTGATGGATTGTTCCCTTAAATATTATGAAATGTTCATCTTTGTCCCTTTTTATGTCCTTCATTGTAAAATCTATTTTATCTGAAATCAGTATTGCTACTCCAGCTTTTTTTAATGTCCATTTGCTTGATATATAGTTTCCCATCCCTTCACTCTCAATCTGTGTCAATCTTTCATTCTGAGGTAGGTCTCTTGAAGACAGCATATATGTGGTTCATGTTGTCTTATCCATTCAGCTACCCTATGTCTTTTGATTGGTGCATTTAATCCATTTACATTTAAGGTGATTATAGATGGATACTTATTCATTGCCATTTTCTCCCTTTATGTCTGTATTCCTCTTTGGCTTTCTCTGTTTCTTCATTTCATTTGTTTACTTATTTTTATAGCATACCCTTTAGCATTTCTTGCAATGCTGGTTTGGTAGAGATGTATTCTTTTAGTCTTTTTTTGTCTGGGAAGCTCCTTATTTCTCCTTCTATCTTGAATGAGAGCCTTGCTGGGTAGAGTATTCTTGGTTGCAGGCCTTTGTTTACATGACTTGAAATACTTTTTGCCATTCCCTTCTGGCTTGAATTGTTTCTGTTGAATAATCATTTGATAGCCTTATTGGAGCCCCTTTGTATGTTATTTGTCTTTTCTCTCTTGATGCTTTTAGGATTCTCTCTTTGTCTTTGAAATTCGCCATTTTAATAATAACGTGCCTTGGTGTTGGTCTGTTTGGGTTGATCCTCATTAGGACCCTCTGTGCTTCCTGAACTGGATTAATGTTTTCACTCATCATGTTAGGGAAATTTTCTATCATGACTTTTTTTAACAGGTTTTCCATTCCTTGTTTCTCTTCTCCTTCTGGTATCCCTATGATACGGATGTTGTTGCATTTCATGTTGTCCTGCAGCTCTCTTAACCCCTCTTCAGTCTTATTCAGCCTTTTTTTTATTCTCTTGTACTATCTTGGAGTATTTGTCTACATTATCCTCCAACTCACTGATCCGGTCCTCTGCTTCCTCTAGCCTACTGTGATTCCTTCTACTGTATTCTTCAATTCAGAAATTGTATTCTTCATTTCCTCCTGGCACTTATTGATAGTTTCTATGCCCTTTTTCATGCTGTTGTAGTTCTCAGTAAGTTCCTTGTAACTTCCCTGGAGTTCTTTGTAATTTACCTGTAGTTCTTTGTAGTTCTCCTGGAGTTGTTTATAGTTTTCGTTGATGTGGCTGAGCTCACTGAGCTTCTCTTATTCTTTTGAATTCCTTATCTGATAGTTCAGGTGCCTCTGTTTCATTTTGTGGTCTTTCTGGGGATTCTTCCTTTCTTTTTGATGATGGACTGAATCTTTTTTTCCCCATTTTGGGTGTCTGTTCTTGCTTTTTATTTATTTATTTATTTATTTATTTATGTTCTTTCTTTGGGTTAACCTGCTTTCCTTCCTTGCCTTAGTTGAGCACCCTTCTGTGATAGGAGATTTGTGGAGTTCAATGTTGCCGTTTCCCGGATTTTCTCCACTTGCTGTTCTTGGTGTGTCCTTTATTTGGGCTGTCTGGTTGCATTTTGGATCTGTGGGCTACTCTTCTGCTGGTCTCCTCTGCCTCTGCGCTGTGCTCCCCTGTGTCCAGATGCTGACTGCTCCAATTCTTAGGGACCTGAAGATGTCTCCCGCTCCCTATCCTGTCCTCCAGCTGCTCTAGTACTCGAGAAGACCATCAGCACTGCTCTCTACTCTGTCACCATCTTTCCTCCTTGGTGAGGATTTAAAAAAATGGTTTGATACATGGGTACCTTAGAAAATGTGGAAACCTTTGGTACTTTCTTTGTCCAAGACTTGTAGGTAGCAAAAGTAACAATACAAAACCAAACCAAACAACCACAACAAAAATAAACTACTTGGTGCTTGACACAGGAAACAAAAACCAGAAGACTCCACTTGCATTTTCATCAAATTTAAATTCTAAAGCTGTCTAAAAAAATCTGGTAAAGTTAAACTTTATGGAGACCTTCATCTAACTGACCATTAAAACAGATTTTGAAATAAAATTATTTGAGGTAGAATTTTGGAAAATGGGGTTGAGGATTGGTGCATTATGACATATATTTACTAGCTTTACACAGGAAGATCATCTACCTTAACTTTTGTACTGAATTAAAAAAAATATTTATTATTTTTTAGAGAAAGGGGAAGGGAAGGAGGAAGAATGGGAGAGAAAAATCAATGTATGGTTGCCTTTCACCTGCTCCCAGCTAAGGACCTGGTTGGAGGCCTGGCTTGCAACCTGGTTATGTGCCCTGACTGGGGAATCAATCGAATCAGCAACCTTTGGTTTCTCAGACTGGTGCCAATTCACTGAGCCACCAGCCAGGGATGAATTGTTTTTCTTATACCATCTCATATTCTACAGTTGATTTAAGAGTTTAAGATATTTGTGGAAGATTTTATGTATTTTCAGTTGTTCAAAGACTTCAGGTGGTATGTTCCATTCTTATCAATTTATTTATTAATGTCAGATTTAATCTAAATATAGCCCATCCTTCTTGTTTTTTAAAGAAATAATTATACACATGCATATTATTGTCAAATTCCTTTGGAAATACTGGCCATGTTCTTCTTGGTGAATTGTAAATTTGACTTCTTATATTAATGCCCCTCTGAAGAAATGGGCATGATTTAATAAATAGGCATGGCTTTTGATTATTAACTTATCATTTTGTATTGCCTTGTAGAAGCAGCTTCATCATAAAATAAAATTGTTTGCAATTTTGACATTGTAGACAAGAATTAATTGACCTTTAATTTGTTAGCAAGACTTGATTTTTAGGCAAAACTAAATGCATTTCTTTCCCAGTTATTTATGTTTATATTAAATCGTGCCTTATATATTATGGTAAGAATTTCAGTTTTTATTAATAGTCTTTTGATTAATCAGATAACACACACTTTTTTCAATAAAAAAGTTCTGATTCTCCTTTTCAATAATTTCACCATATCTTGATAGTTATTCTAGATTAGCTAGAGGCATATTCTTACATAAAACAATAAACATGATGATAGTGATGGTGACATAATTTTTTGGTACTTAGAATATTTATTAAATTAAATGAATGAAACCATGCTTTTGTAGTTGCTCGACTTAATCTTAAAAAGCCCATCTTTTTAAAGGCTGAAAACACTGTGACAATAACAATGTAATAGGCTAGAACTAATAGACTAGAACTGAACACTTCACATGTACCAAGAACTTTTCTTATAGCTTGGTTATGCAACTTAATGATCACAACATTCCTTTTAGAATGGAAGTATTATTCCTATTTTTAAAATGAGAAAATACAGGTAGAGACAGAGTAAGTTCTCAAATGTTACAAAGTAAGTGGCCATATTAGAATTCAAAACCCAGACAGTTTGATACCAGGAAGCAAACATGTACAATCAGATAGAAAGCTGAAGACTTGCTAAAAGCTTATTGAAAAATTAACTTACTATAGATAAAAATCAGTGATAATATCATTAACAAAGTCTGGCTTTTTTTTTCTTTAAAGATGAGTCAGTACAGGTCCTCATTAGTAAGGCCTCCTTTAGTTGGAGGTGGTTGATACATTGCCAGTTTTTCAAAATAGGAGCAGTGGAAGTGGTATGACTCTATAGTTCCTTTCTCATCAAAACACTGGAATCCTGGTTTGTTTCAAAGTTGTACATTAGAGTCAAAGAACACATTGAAAAATTTGTTTTCTTTTTGCATAAACTTTCCTTTGATGCACCCTTCACAGGCAACACACATCTGTTGTTGCCTTTTTCAAAGGGAGTTTTCAGAGAGAAATTAGAAAAATTGTCTCATATCAATATTAGTAGTAATAATTTAAAATACCATATTTACCAAAGGATTAAGACCTGTTTGAAAAATTAAAATACTGTTCCTTCAGAATTGTTAACTCATTTATTTGCAATTATTCCAAAATATTCTTTGTAGGCTTATTTTCAGTTTTTGATAAACTGCTGATACTATCTGTAGAAAAACTACCAATAATTATGAGATATTATTCCAGTCATGGCTATGACAGTGGTATTTATTATCTGCAGGATCATTTTCTGGTTCTTCTAGCTATATCTTAATAAAATCTCAAAACAGAACCAAAAACAAACAAAAAAAAACCCAGAAGAGTGCTCCTCTTGGGTGTATACTTCCACAATTTAGAATGACACATTCAAAAGAACTTCCAGTTTGAAGCCATAAGATCAACTAAAGTTTATTGAGGTATCACTTTATGACATTTCCTTCATTTTTAAATACGAGTTATTGATTATGCTGTTACAGCTGTCCTAAATTTTTTCCTTTGCCCCCCTCCACTGAACATACCCCTTCCGTTCAGCAATCCCTTCCCCTTGTCCATGGGTTTTGCATGTAAGTTCTTTGATCTCACCCTTTCATACACTATTCTTAACAACCCCATCTATTTTGTTCCTATGAATAATGTTTCATGGTCCCTGCACAGCTGATCCTCCACAAAGGGCTGAGATTGGCGGTCAGTGGTCACAGGCAGTCCTTCTAGCTGGCTGGCCTGGGTAAATCCCTCCCATTGATCTACCAAGTGACCAAGGCACAACTACAAGAGGAGGGTTTACTCAGTTCATTCAAAGGGCACATCTTGCGTATCCAGCTTGGGTGATTGGAGAGGCTGTGCCACTGGATCCTACATGACACTTACTACATAAGGCCGTACCATCAAGAGATAGAGTCAAAACATCTCTATCCAATACACAGAAACAAACACAGGGAGGCTGCCAAATTGAGGATGGAAATAAATATGGCCCAAATGAAAGAACAGACCAAAACCCCAGAAAAACAACTGAACAAAACAGAGGTAGCCAACCTATCATATGCAGAGTTCAAATCGCTGGTGATAAGGATTCCTAGAGAAATGATTGAATACAGCCACAAAATAAAGGAAGAAGTGAAGATTATACAAAGTGAAATAAAGAAAAATGTACAGGGAACCAACAGTCATGGGGAGGAAGTTGGGATTCAAATCAATGATTTGGAACAACAGAAAAAAATAAGCAATTACCCAGAGAGAAAGAAGAAACAAGAATTGAAAAACAAACAAACCAAAAAACCTAGGATGGGCTTAGGAATCTTTGGGACAACTTTAAACAGACCTACATTCAAATTAGTGCTGCTTCTACTTTTCCAAAAGTTGGTTCTAGGGAAGAACATGTTGAATCATATAATTCAGGAGATACGTTTTCTCTTAGTTAGGTAATCGTCATCCTCCTCCTCCTCCTCCTGGATGGAGGATGGATGGAATCATTTAAGTCCAATAGACTTTTGAAGCAGAGGACAGAGGACACAGGTAAATACTACAGTGACATTTCTATTGTACTCTCCTCAATTTCAGACTTCATTTGTGATTCAAACTCTTGTTTCTTCATTATAGGTACAACACTTGCTAGCTAATTGTACACAATTAATGTCAATTGTTTAGATATGAAGAGGGTATTCTTTCCTTCCTTCTGGCTGCTGTTTTTCACCACTCCTATCTGTGCCTTAGCATGATGAAAACCACCTCCGTGAAGGTCCCAGGGCATAGGGCATAATGCTTTTCTTTGCATATCTTCACTTAATTCCTAATTTTTGCTCAACATGTTAAAACCAATTATGTAGCTTTCCCAATTTGTAAAACTTCTAGTTTTGTGCCTTACACATGCCTCCAAGGTGAAATCGCTAGAACAAGGGGCAATTTGGGATGCCATTCTGGCTTCCAAAGAGGTTCTCTTCCCCCGCTGCTCCGGCTCCTGGGAGCCGCGCACGCGCACAAGAGCCTGTGCAGCTGCCCTCGCGAGGCTGAGTTGTGGAGGGTGCTCGTCACCCCCCCCCCCCCGCCCCCGCCCCACCTTCAGCCTTCATCTGTCGGTGGTGCTGCAGCGCCCACAGTACCAAAGCTGGCTGGGGCCTACGCCGGCCAGTGGGCCCGGAGGCCTGCACCCTGGCTTCTGCTCAGGCCCCTGGGGCGTCTGTGCCTGATCACAGCGTCGACCACGCGGCGCTTGCTGTCAGCCCACCACGCGGCTTCCACGGCCGCGGAGAAGCTTTCCCCGCCATGGGCTGCAGGAAGGGCGGCCAATGGTGAGCACCAACGCATCTCTGCGTCCTGGGTCACGTAACGGCTGCACCCGCACGCTGGGCACCAGGCACCAGGCAAAGGGCACCGAGGGCTCTGCGGCCGTTTGCAGCCCCTGCCCGCGCACCCTGCCCCGGAGTGAGTGCATCTGGTGGGAGCGGGCATGGATGGTGGGGGTCTCCTGGGCTGAGTGCCATAGCAGGGTCCTTAATATAAAATGGAATCTGCTGCATAATTATCAACAAAGAGAAGGGCTGCAGGCCTAAGACAGTCATGGTGACAGTTGTTGCTCAACAAGGAACCAGCTTATATTTCACAATCCTGTCTTTATTATCCACTTAGGTCATTCAGTTGCTTAGGCAGGTACTTAGTTTAGCTTGTGTTACTGAGAAAGGCCCCGCTCAGATGCAGGCTGAGGGGCCCCTGGGAGGAGTCTTGTGCAGGAGAGAAGCCCTAAACCACAACCTCAGGGGCAGTCGATTTGCAAGAACTTGTGCAGAGCGCAGGCACAGAGAGACCCCTAACTCTTTCAGACATCCACTTTGGTAACCAACACTTAAGGCACCAGAGAAAGGCTGCTGTGTGACTCCTGGCCCTTCTTGGATTGAAAGGTGATTGAAATTCAACTGAATCCCAATGCCATAAAGGTTTTTGGATTGTGCTAGTTCCAGGATAGGAGATAGCACTGCTTTGGAGTGCAGGAAGCTTTGAGTGGCAGAAGCACTCAGGAAAGAGAAAGACAAATTAATTACTTGGCCAAGCCACCCTAGTTTCTTGCCTACTCTTCAATAATCACACCTACACCTTTCACTTGTGCCTCTTTTTAATCTATCCTTCAATACTTTACAGGTGTAAATCCAATCTTGTCACTTACCTAATTAAAACTCTAATGGCTTCAGGTTCTTCTTAACTCTGGTGGCTCTTGTAACCTTGTCACATGGTACATCCCCATCTCCATCAACATCCTGTTCCTGCAGTAGGCCTTCTCTTTGTTTCTGGAGAAACCCAACCTCCTTCCTGCCCTAGGGCTTTGCGCACACAAACTCTTCTTCCTGGAAGTGTTTTCCAGCCCCCCCCCCCACCCCCCCCAAACTCACGGAGCCAATCCCTTCCTATCCTCAGACCTTAATTTAAAGTTCAGCTCCATGGGGAAGGCCACTCTGACAGGCATCTGGTCCAGATTAGGTTTCTCCAAACATGTTCATATTCTCTTCAACATTCAAGACTGTCTCCTTCATAGGATTTACTGCAATTTTGATTGTGTAATAATCACAATGAGTGTCTAAATGTTTCTTCCCTAAAAATTAAAAGCTCCATGAGATGAAGGTTGTTCCAATTGTATCACCAGTCCTTAGGTTAATATTGGGTACAAAGAATGCACTTGGTTTTTGTTAAATGGAGCATCAGTTAATTGCGACATTCAGCAATGCCACAGTTAGATTCAAGCCAGATGGCCTAGAGAAACGAAGAATGCCACTAACCCACTGTGTAATCTTTGGCATGTCTGGGTCCCAATTACTTTGTTTTATTTTTAAAAAGATTTTATTTATTATTTTTTAGAGAGAGGAGAAGGAAGAGTGGCAGAGAGGGAGTGAGACATCATGGTTGCCTTTCACCTGCCTCCAGCTACAGACCTGGCTGGAGACCTGGCTTGCAACCTGGTTATGTGCCCTGGCTGGGGAATCAAACCAGTGACCTTTGGGTTCTCAGGCCAGCACCTTATCCACTGTGCCACCAGCCAGGGTCTTCAATTACTTTAATTAAAGATTGTAATTCCTGTAAAAGAGCTACACTTCATAAGTGTTAGAACATTTGAAATTATACAAACACACAGAATAAGGATATTTTGATTAATAGGGAATATTTATCTCTGTACTGTCAAATATATAAGTATAGCTAGTTTGAAATGAGTATATATATCAGCTACGGTTAAGTATCAGTAAACTGCATTCAAGTGGGTTTTATAAAATACCATGATTATTACCTCTCTTAACAAGAAGTTCGGCAGTAGGACCAGCTTCAGGTGCTAGTTGCCATGACTCCGGCCCTGCCTCCTTGGCAGTTTCTCTGCCCTCCTCTGTGAGTAAGCAGGCCTTGTTTTCAAACTCACAGCATGATGGCATTAGCAGTTACAGGCATAATATACAACACAGGAATATCCAGAGAAAGAACATCTGTTCCTGTAAGTCTTAAAAGGGTAGGGGACTACTCTCCTCTCCCCTCCTCCTCACTCCTCCCCTTCCCTCCCTTCTTCTTCTCCTCCCTTTCCCCTCTTCTCCCTTCCCTTTCCCCTCCCCTCCTTTTCTCTCTCTTTCTCTATAATCAAGATATAAAATAAAATAAAATACCCAACTCCAGATAGGAGAATAGGACTGTCATGACTAGCTTCATCCAAACAGCCTTCAACATTTTGGTTGATAGTGGCATTGGCCTTTGGTGAATCCCATGGACCCCTGGAGAAAGGGTAGATAATAGAATGACACTAATTATTTTTGGAAGGAGGAAGGAACAATGAGGACATGGATGTTGGGTAGGCAGCTAGTAGTCTGCTACACCATATGTTAAAGTTATATTTTTAAAATTGTTTTTCTTATTCATGGAGGTCAGAATGTGTAGGTCATATAGGTAGTGCGCATAAATGAAATATTATAGTATCACACAGTGTTTATTAGAGTACAGTGTTAGGATTATTAACAAATGATATCACTAGTAAGCCAGTTCACATTGATATGAAATAATAAAGTTTCTTTGCTGTGTAGGTAAAAATCATATTTGATTATAAGGTAGAGGGGTAACAAAAGGCTACATAAGCAGGCATGACTGTCAGGAATGATATGCATAGTGTCTACTTGCAGACATAGTTAATCAATCACAGAATAGTCATCATTGAGGGCGGAAAAGGTTTGGAGTCCTTTGCAGAGAGCTCCTGACCACCAGCTACAGTTGATCCTCCAAAGAAAGCCTATTCATCATTATGATATAGACGTAGAACTAAGTTTTTATACTAAGAGAAGAACTGGTATGAAGCAGAATAAAAGAATTTCAGTGTAGTTTCAAATGAAAAAGGCATAGACCATAAGCAGAGGAAATGGAAATATAAGTAGTAGTTTTAAGAAATCTTTTTTTTTTTTTTTTTGTATAAATGGCTTTTGAATTAGTTCCTGCAGGATGTAGAGGTTTTATGGATCAGTGGATGAAAAAAAGGAACAAAAAGAGGATACAGGTCAGAGCATTAGCAATGACAGGTACACACTAGGATCAATGCTGTTAAAATATCGAGTTGAAAATGTACACGTCCCCAACCTTCTTTTCTCCGTGCCCTCTTTCTCCACCCTGTGGCACTTTTTCCTCATTCTGTTTGCTGTCAACCAAATCCCTCTGTCAGCAAAAGATCTGCCAAACTCATTCCAGGAAACAAAACATGACTGATAAAGTTCAATGAGAAATATTTCTTTGAGCTATTTTGAATATTTGTTAGGAGCAAAGCCTTAAGCCAAAGGTGTGACGTTAATGAGGTATAATTTCAAAAGCTTAGTGAATCGGGTATAGGGCAAGGGCAAGAGATATTTCAGAAACACAGAGCCCTCTCCCAAGTCTGAAATCGTACCATGGAGGGAAATACTGAATAATGAGAAAAAGAGATATTTTGGGTATTCTGCTGGCTGTACCCAGTGCTTAAAAATTGGCTTTATTGAGATGTAATTAATGTACCATATTGCAACCATCTAAAGTATACATTTCAATGGTTTTTATTATATACACAGAGTTCTGCAACCATCACCACTATCCAATTTTAGGACATTTTCATTTTCCCAAAAAGAAATCCTGTAACCATTAGCAGTCATTCCATATTCTTCCTCCCTTCAGCCCCTGGCAAGTACTAATCTGTTGTGTCTCTATGTATGGATTTTCCTATGCTTATCATTTCATACAAATATAATCATATAGTATGTGACCTTTTTTGACTGATTTCTTTTACTTGGTATAACGTTTTTAAGGTTTAACCATGTTGTAGTAGCTGTCCGTACTTCTTTCCTTTTTATTGTTAGTAATTCCACTTTATGTATATTCTACATTTTGTTTATCAGTTCTTCAGTTGGTAGACATGTGTGTTGTTTCCAGTTTTTGGCTATTTTGAATCATGCTGCTCTGAATATTTGTGTACAATTTCTATGTGGATCTATGTTTTCGTTTTTTGTAGGTATATACCTACAAGTGAAATTTCTGGGTCCTGTGGTAACTCAGTGTTTATTAAACCTCGGAGGAACTGCCAGACCACTTCCAAAGCAGCTGCACAATTTAAAATTCCTATCAGCAGTGTGTGAGGGTTCAGTTTATTCTACATTGTCACCAACACTTACTTTTCTATGTCATTTTTAATATGGCCATGTAGGTATAAAGTGGTGTTTCAACTGGGGTTTTGATTTACATTTCCCTGATGGCTTACACAGCTCATTTTGCACCTTCTTTTAGCCACAAGACAGACATGGTTCCCTGTTTTGTTTTGTTTTTTTGACAAGTGAACTTCCTTCTGTTTTCCTTTTCTAGCGAACAACAATAAAGATTAACACAATGGGTGGCAGCTTCCCTTTAAACAATACTGATTCTGTTTCTGATTTGCATGGCTGATACTCAAGATATATTCAGGTCAAGAACGGTAGTGTCCAGAACTGCAAATCTAATTTTGTGTGTGAGAGCAGATACCAGTGGAGAGAAACACAAAGTCACAGCTGTGTTCCACATATCACTTCAACATTAGTATATTGCTAAATGGCCTTTTGCTGTAGTTTGGAATTGTGGGAGAGCAGTGACTATCCTAATGCCCTTCTAGGAACCGAGAAAGATGAATAGTCTACTACAACACACTTCCTTAGATCTTCAGAACATTAGCAGAATTTCAGCATTGCAGAAGCTCTTCCTATTGCTTTCATTTCTTTCTAGTCAGAACAAACTCCACTGAAAAATGATACCAGAACCCCTGGTGTGGGAGAGTCTCTGTTTTCTGAGGTTTGCTTGGCTGACTTCATTGTGCCATTATGCCTGAAGTGTTTGCAGAGTCTAGCTGCTCGCAGGGACTTTAGGCAAGTCTTTCTCATATCAATTAACTTGGAGAAATTTCATTTTTGTTTTTATGATTGTTGTTGGTTTTATATGTAATAACATATGCTTATTGATTATATTATAATCTTAATTGCTAATCAACAAATATTAAGCTCCAGGCAGGAATCTTTATTTTTTCACTAATTATATCCTGATCTTTGAGAACAATGTCTGGTACATTGTAATTACTCGTAAGTATTTATTTATTGGATAAATGCATGACTTGAGTGCTTCTTCCTGGCACATAAAAAATGCTCAGTAAATATTAGCTATTATTTTAGAGTTTTAGGTTCAACACTTCATAAGCAATACTTCACTTAATTCTCTTACCTACCAAGAAAGATAAATATGTTAAAAGATGAGGAAAGGAGTTAAGTAGTTTGTGCAAGGTCACGCACAGGACTGGTAGGTGGCAGAGCTGTGGTTGGAAGCCCATCATGATTGTCTCCTAAATTTGTGCCCCTGTCTTAACTACTGAAGAATAAACAAAGTCTGTGGTCTTTCATCACTGCCTTGCAGCCCAGAACTGCCGGATGTTTCAGTTCACACAGCAGAGGATGCTGTTGTGTGTGAGCTGCCTCCCTTTACTTTGCCCCCCACAGCCTGCAGTTTTTTGAAGTGGAGAGGACAGATGTTCAGGGAATAGAAAAAGGAAACTTCCGAATGCTTGAATTTCATATGAAAGGTTGTAAATTAGTGTTATTGATCCACCCCATACGTAGCAACTGGTCAAAGATTTGCTTTAACTTCCTTTTCTGACTTTTGGATGTTTTGCTGCACTCTAGTCAGAGACTTGAGAGGCTGCTTAAACTCAACCTCATCCTTCTGATGTGTTACTTTAAGGATTTATACTAATGATATCTCCTAGTTAAGAACTATTCTCAAGGGGTTAAAATAAGAAACTCATTATGGTGGCTTTTTCTGGGATGAAAAAACAAACACTTTTTGTGAGAGTCAAGAAAAACATAAGAACAAAAATCAGTGCAGACTTGTAATTTAAAATTTGTTGGAGTTACTTCTATGCCTAAAAGTCTTACTTACTAATTATAGGCAAGAAAAATAATGTGAGAGTGCAGATTTGAAGAAATTAGGCCAGACATTTAAAAAATATATGAGGCTACTGGCAAATGAGATTTTTGATAAAGTATTGAAAACAGCTTCTGCCACAAATGATGATCTATCTGGAAGTATGATTGGAAATTTGTGGGTTAGTACAAGATTTTTTAAAAAGATAAAAATGTTAAGAACATTCCACATTGCCAGATCTACTCAGTATTCTCTGCTTGTGTTCCTCAGCTTCACAGTCAGCTGAGGTGAGCGTACGATCAGTGCTACATGGCTGAAGAAAGGCAGAGTACTTACCAATTACCAAGGTATTTAAAAATAGTGCTAAGGTGATATTTTACTAAGCTCATTTCTTTATCTCAGGCCTCTTCCTGTTTGTTTTTTCAAATGGGATGTATGACTGTAGTATATATTTTTATGGGGCTACTAGGCCTCCATTCCTTTTATTATTGTGGCTATTACTTGAAAGTTGCTTGGATGCGGCTGAGTTTGGCCTGCAGCCTGAGCCTGTCACTGAGCTTCTACCTTCCTGGCCATGGGCATGAGTTTAGGAATAGTCATGTGACCCAATTCAGGCCAAAGAAGCCACGGCCCAGGATTTCCATTCAATCTATTGGGTGAGAAAGCCCTTCTGTTTTGCTTTGGTTAAGAAGAAACACATGTAAATCTGAGGCTGCTGGCAGCCATTTGATCCTCTCTACTGTCACTGAGAGAGGAGGAGCCTCCTAGGGGTGGAAACAACACAGAGGGAAGCAGAGCCAGCACTGAGGAGAGAGTGGGTCTTGGTGACATGGATTCAGCCCTTAGATCCAGCTTTGCGTAAAGTCATTCTTGCCATTTGACTCTGAAGTTTTGTGAGCTAATAAATGT
This sequence comes from Noctilio leporinus, assembly GCA_004026585.1. Lineage (NCBI taxonomy): Eukaryota > Metazoa > Chordata > Mammalia > Chiroptera > Noctilionidae > Noctilio > Noctilio leporinus. The sequence continues at coordinate 63,391 of PVIW01007102.1, read as the reverse complement.
CCCTACCCGACTAAAAAAAAAAAAAAATGATTTGACTTGGATATTCTGTACTTGACAACCAAAACATCCTAATTGATCTGATTACATAGCCTTTCATTTCATTGATCCATACCACCTTCCCAACCAAAGATTTATGCACATACTAACACACTAAGGCTATTCACAATGGACTGTATAACACAATCCTGGGCATCTGTAAAGGGTATACCTTTTACTGTTAGGTGTCTAATTAGATGTATTTGGAAAAATGATAAAGTTCCTTGCTAACAGTATCCTAAAGTAGCTTTATTTTGTTTGAGGTTTCATTTAGTGGCAAGTTAAATAAGAGTACTATCTTTATTTTGAGTCTCAGACTAAATCCACATCTCCTCATGACCTGTTTTAGGGTATGTCTTAGCCTTGTAGATAGTGCTATGGACTAAACTTTTATGTGCCCGCCAAATTCATATGTTGAAATCTTAACCCCCAATATGATGGTATTTGGAAGTGGGGTCTTTGGGAGGTGATGAGGTTATGAGGGTGGAGCCCTCACAAATAGGATTAGTACACTTATAAAAGAGATAGTAGATGTTCAGATGGTAACTTTGTTAATATCTTGTTCCTAGAATTACAGTATCTTCATTTATCTGCATAAACAGTCTTTATACCCAGAATTATAAAAATTTTAAGATTCCTAACACAAGTTGTCAACCTATTTTTTTTTTTTTTTTTTTTTAGAAAAGAGGTGACTATTCTTAGAGTTTATTCCCTTTTAATAAGGAACAAATGTTCTTTTCCTCTATTACTTAAAATGTCTGTGTATTTCTGTGCTGTAATAGTAGTATGGTCTACTAGAACTTGAAGTTATGAGTTTCCCAAATAATTGTGTGCCCATACTTTTTTCCTGGTGCTTCTTAGTTTTTATTTTATATATTTAATCAAATGATAGCATATTTCCCTTTTTTTGTGAATAAGATTTTTTAAATGACTATTTTTTTGCATTTAATAATTTGAATCTTAAAGGTGACTTTGTCTAAAATAAATATGCTGCCTCTAGGTTTTTTGTTTTTGTTTGATATATTTATTTCCCATAAGGCTTTTACTTTTAACCCATTTTAATCATTCTGATTCTGTTGTTTCTTTTGTAAGCAGTATATAGTATCTTTTATCATTCAATCAATAAATTTATGCTGTTTACATTTATGGTATGAAGCATTTGAACTGTTGTCATCTTATTTTTTGGTTTATCTTTCCTTGTCATGATTATTTTCTAATTTTTGTCACTTGTTTCATACATGGCCTATATTTATTTGATTTTTTTCTCCTCTAATTGGGAGGTTCATGCAAGGTTCACCCTGTTTTTAAAAACAACTTTCTATTTACATTTTAAACCTTTAGTAAGAATTAAATAGCATCTTTTCGATACTCTTATATGTAACTTTTATTTTTGACCCATTATTAAGTTCCTAAACTTTATTTTATCTTGGGTAGTAAGTGGATCATAGGAGTGGTTAAATTAATACTTCTTACATTAATATATTTTATGAAATATTTTTGAGGTTTTTATTCCATTTTATGGTCATGTTTATAATAATTTTGTATAGTTAATCATTATTTGCTTTCAGTACTCACCACTAGTCCTTTTATACAACAACATTGTTTAAAATACTGTTTTAAATTTTGATGCCATTGTTACCTGACTGACTACCTTTGGAGGTTTAGGATAACTTAACCCCCCATCCTTTTTCCTTTCTAAATTTTAAAGAATTCATAAAGATATGGGAAGTCTACAGTGATTAATAATGCCTAAAGTACATGGCTGTACGGCTGTGTTGATCAGAGTTCATTTGCAGACAATTCAGTGGAGAGAAAGGAATCTACTCCTTTTAGTTTAAGCAGGAAGAATTATAAGGTATCAAATAGTTTATAAAATCATCAGAAAGGCTTAAGAAATAGACCTAATCTAGGTTAACCTACCGAAGTGACTCCCAGGCCACAGTACGGAACCAGGCCATCTAGGAAGCTTCTTCCTTTTGTATTATCAGGAAACATTTAGTTTCAGAGTCGTCCTGTCAAGCAAGGCCATGATCAGGAAACTGCTTCTGTTGCTGTGGCTGTACAACCATGCCTCACCTGTTAACAAAATGTGCCAGCAAAATGGACGGTTCATGGCTCACCTTTTGACAGCCATGAATCTTGCTCCCGCCCCCTTTTTTTAAAAAATATTTTTTATTCATTATTTTGAGAGAGAGAGAAAGGGAGGGAAGAAGAAAGGAAGAGAAACATCAATGTATGGTTGCCTTTTTCCTGCCTCCAGCTGAGAACCTGGCTGGAGACTGGCTTGCAACCTGGTTATGTGCCCTGGCTGGGAATGGAACCAGTGGTCCTTGGGTTTGCAGGCCAGTGCACAATCCACTGAGCTACACCAGCCAGTTGGCCCAGCTTTTGCCAGCCATGAAGCTTGAGACTGACTACAATGCTGCTCCAGAAAAACCATGGGCCTGCCTTCATGACTGTGCTTTTCAGCAGGAAGAGCAACAATAGCTGAAGAAGGTGGCTTCTACAACACTAGTTCTTTTCCAGATCTCCTATGAGTGTATTTGATTGGTACAACCTAAATCATACCTAGAAACCCTAGGTGCAAAAGAGCCTATGAATTGAATTATTTAGTTTTTTAGTCCCTACTATACAGGAGTATTCTTTAGAAGGAGATAGAATGGGTTTCCAAAACCAGATCTCTTATCTGCCACAGTATTATAGCTGAGAAAGCTAAGGATGTATCACTGAGAAATAAATTTTTTTATTCAGTTAAATGCAGGGATGTATTGTGTTTTCCCAAGCCTAGATGCTCTGTACTACTGGTCTACCACTTGAGGACAGGTAGAAAAGTGGGTCTGTTTCATAGAGCAGGTCATTACAGCAGAGTCAGAGAAGAATCAGAGCGAGTGTGTGGGGCCCATTTCTGCCTTTGAGGTACAGTGACTGTCTCATAGAAATGAGGACCAATGAAGGGCAGGCTCTTCTCACTTAGACCAGCAGCTGCTTCCTGCTTGGAGAGGAGAAAGACATGGAAGGCATTCTTTACCCTAGCCTCTCCAGGAAGGTACACATTGAGCTGAATAGGAATATGGCTTTTGTAGTTTGAGAGGGGAATATGAAAAGTGAAGGAAAAGGGTTTCACCAACATAACTGCCCTTGATCTTTAATAAAAATAATATCGATATGTTTTCTGAACATAAAAATCCCCTCTGTAGTTGAAAACGTCTTTCTACTATGTTTACATGTGAATGACAACTTGGCAGGGTTACAACCTTAGGTTACATATAGCCTTTTCCCCCCTAAAATTATCCTTGTGTTGTCATTAAGTATTGCAAAGGAAAAAAACCACGCTAGCTAGCCTAACATATCTTGGTAGGGAAGCCACTTTGCTTGCTTCTTCTGCCTGGAGTTTTATGGACTCTTGTTAATTGAGCACTTTAATGAAATATATAGATTTTTGGTGTGTTTGTTAAGATTTACTTGGAACATGGTTGAACTTTTATACTAAGTAATAAGATCTTTTATCAGCTTAGACAGGTTTTCTTCAGTTTTATCCCTATGTTTTCTGTTACATGTTTTCTGGTTACAGCTTTGGGAAGAACTGTAATTCTCAGTTTCTTTATTAATTGGGCTCCATATCTATCATATTTTTATCCTTTTAATTTTTTGGTGAGTTTCAGATCATCTTTTTTATATTATCAAGTTTGTGGTCAACCTACAGTTTTTTAATATTTATAAATTATATTCCATTTGATGCTCTTCTGAAGTGAGTGGGTCCATGCTCCCTGTCCTGGTTCAGTTCCCAGTGACATTGTGTCTGCCACACACAGATGATTTTTCCCACATCAGCTCAGGCTGCACTAGATAAGACCATTCACCATGTGTCGCTAGAGCTGTACTGGCTTCCTCTTCATTAATAATGAAACTGATTATTAATATAGTTGGATTGCTATCATGTTTGTAATTATTTCCTTGCATTTTTCTCTTCACCCTTCTTTTCTGCCTTCTCTGGTTTTAATTGAACATTTTATGTGATTTCATTTTATCACCTCACTTTTAGTGGTTGTCTTACTGTTTATAATGCACAATGTTAAAACTAATCTAAATCCATCTTGAAATGACACTGTACTACTTCATATGTTATAGTTACTTTATAATTGTGTATTCTCAATTCCTCTGCTGTAATGGCATTGCTGTTATTCATTTCAGTTTTCTGTATGTCATAATCAATAATCACTTAATGCACTGTTACTATTATTGCTTTGAAGAACATCTTTTAGATAATTAAAAGTAAGAAAAAAATAGAAGATTTTATTTTGTTTTATTCATTTCTTCTCTGAAAATATTTCCTTTCTTATGTTGATCCTGACATGTTATTTTCTTTCTGCCTGAATAACTTCTTTAAGCATTTCTTGCAGGGCTGGTTTGCTTGTGATGAATTCCCCTTTTTGTTTGAGAAAGTCTTTATGTGTTCTTTACTTTTGAAGGATAATTATCTGGACATAGAATTTTAGATTTTCTTTCAACATTTTAATTCATTCTGCTTTTTTACAGTTTGAGTTTATGGAATTTCTAGTTTAGTTATCAGGAAGAAGAGAGAAAATCATTAAATAGTCAGCTAGATAGAATGATGACAGAATTGGGTAAAAGTTAGGATGATGGATCAGGCATTACTGAGGATGTTTTTTTAGAGGGCACTGATTCTTGTCAACCCAGTTTTTACCTTTGTTTTATGCATGAAGTTATTAGCCTTCTTCAGAGTTATGGGCCCTTAGGGTGGTGGAGTCATCAGGGATGGGGAGCTTATGGATACCAATAGAGGTTCTGTGGCACTCATCCAGGGTAGGGTGGATAGTCAGACTCTTCCTTCTGTTTTTGGTGCTTGTTGACTTTCTTGGAAATAAGTGATTGATTACACATAAGAAAAAATATCAGTGACTTAGGTTTAGTAAAGGTTTCTTAAAATAATACAAAATACACAAAGTACAGAAGAAAAATACCGATAAATTGGACTTCATTAAATTTAAACATTTGCTCTTCAAAAGATACCATTAAAAACTGAAAAGGCAAGCTACAGACTGGGAGAAAATGTTTGCAAAACATATCTGACAATATGCCATAATATCCATTGTGTGATATGTGATAAATCTATAAAAATCACATACTGCTCTTATAACTTAATTGATGACAGAAAATAACCCACCTAAAAGATGCACAAATGATTTGAATAGATATTTCCCTGAAGAAGATACGCGGATGGAAAATGAATACATGCTCAGCAACATTAGTCATAGGGAAATGCAAATTAATCACAATCACTAGAATGGCTAAACTTTAAAAGACTGACCATACCATGTGTTGATAAGAATTTAGAAAAGCTGTAACTTCAGTAAAGCTCTAAAAAGAAAAGTAATTAGATAAGTACAATTAAAAGTAAATGAATAAAATAGACATATATCTGATATATCAGATGCTCAGATTAATACATCAAAGAAATGCAAACCAAAACCAAAATGAAATATATCTTTACACCCACTAGGATGTCTATTATAAAAAAAGAAACAATAAGACAGAAGTATTAGTGAGGATGCGGAGAAATTTGAACCTTTGGAACCCTTGTACATTTCTGGTAGGAATGTAAAATGATGCAGCATTGTGAAAAATAGTATGTTGGTAAGCATAGAATTATCATGTGACCTAGCAATTCCACTTGTGGGAGATACACAAAAGAATTGAAAGCAGAGACATAAACAGATGTTTGTATACTAGTATTTATGACAACACAATTCACAGTAGCCAAAATGTGAAAATAACACAAATGTAAATTAAGTGGAATGGATAAACAGAATGTTGGTCATTTGTTTATAAGTATACATTGGAACATTATTTAACCCTAAAAGGAGTGAAATTCTGATATATGCTGCAAAATGGATTAACTTTGAGGACATTAAATGAAATAAGCCAGACACAAAAGGACAAATTTTGTATGATTCCGCTTATATGAGGTGACTAGAATAGTCAAAAGTACAATATTGGTTAACAGGGGTTGGGGAGGAGGGAAAAGGTATGATGCTATTTAATGGGTATAGAATTTCATTTTGGGAAGATGAAAAATTTCTGGAGATGAATAGTAGTGATGGTTGCACAACAATGGGAATGAACCTGCTGGCAGTCAACTCTACACTAAAAAAATGAGAAATGGTAAATTTTATGTTCATCCCAGTAGAATTTTTTAAAAAAGATTTTATTTCATTATTTTTAGAAAGAGGGGAAGGGAGAGAAGCAGAGAGGGAGAGAGACATCAATGTATGGTTGCGTTTCACCTGCCTCCAGCCACAGACCTGACTGGAGACCTGGTTTGCAACCTGGTTATGTGCCCTGGCTGGGGAATTGAACCTGTGACCTTTGGGTTCACAGGCCAGCGCCTTATCCACTGTCCTACCAGCCAGGGCCCAATAAAATTTTTAAAAACCTGATATATCAAATAGGATTCCTAAGGCCCCCCCCCCCCCCTTTTTTTTTTTTCTGTTTGAACTGAATGAGTTTTGTAAGAATTAGAAGGTGCACTGGGAGAAAAAAAGCAGCATTCATTTAGGGCAAGAATTTTCTGAACTCCAGGCTTACAGAACGACAGTAGTTGAAGAGGTGAGCACAAATCCCTATAAGTATTATTTTAGGCTAAAGGCATTGTGTGATAAAGAGAGAGAGGGAGATTCTTTTTGAAATAAAGGCAAAGGCAAGGGATCTGGAATTCTAGGGGCAGGTAAATGTATATGGGGGAAACTAGTGGAGGATAAAGATTATTTTAGTAACTTTTGTTTATGCAGACTCAAGTCAGTGTCATTTCTAGTATAAGCCATATCTTCTTCCCTTAAGGGAAATATGAGGAAGGACTTCACAATGGGAAATTTGTTCCTGTTTATAGGCAAAATGGGTAGGACAGAGAGTGCCTTCTGCATCTGTTGGACCTTAATTGCCTTCAGCTGGAAATAATCATTATGCCAAAGTAGCATATTTTGGGATATGTTCTGATCCCCATCATTGGAAAGTGAGTGTGCTTTCTTCTTTCCAGATTCCTTTTTATTATAGTTTTAATGGAGACTAACTTTGGACCATCCATAATTTAAGAAATATTCCAGATAGCTGTGAGTTCTTTGCTTGGATATTTATTTCCTGCTGTGTAACTTAGATCCTTGTTTATCATAATTTACTAGAAGCTTTTCAAATTTCTTTATGTGTGGTGGAGAATGCATAGTTATCCCTTATAACCCTTGGGTGGCAGGCAGCTTTGCTACTTCACGTGGCTAGTGGTTTTGCAGTGGTGGCAAGGATAACTCTCAAGGAAGTAAAAAGGAAGCTTTGTAAAGGTCAAGTTTGGAATGTTACTCCTGCTGGTAGTCTTCTGGAAAGGCTGGGCCTATCCTTTTCAAATATCTAGGATTTCTGGAGAGGGGATCTGATCCATCCTGTAGAGCATGAGAATTAGAAGATGTGCTCAAATGAATGGTTGGCTGGGGTAGATTTATGGTCTGAAGTTACCTTGCTGGGTGGATGGCCTTGAACTATGTAAGCTTGATTCAGGAGACAGCTGACAGAAACAATGAAGGATCATGGCAGCTGAGTTAAACAGCCTGGGAATAGTTTAGAAGAAAACAACATTGACAGCAAGGAAAGCAGCAGCCAAAAAGCAAAATTCAGGTGTATACATGTAAGTTATAGGAGAGAGGAGTTAGAACAGGGAACTTAGAGGAAGAAAAAAAAGGTCTTGTAATAAAATCAATGTTATATCTCTGTGAAGGAGCTTATAAACCTTCTGTAATACTAGAAAAGAAGGCAGAACAAAGGAAATAATGAAGCCAAAGAACTTATATGCATGACTCATGGACATGAACTAAGGGGTGCATTGCTGGAGGGAATGGGGTACTAGGTGGAGGGGGGCAAAGGGGAAAATTGAAACAACTGTAATAGCAAAATAAATAAAATATATTAAGAAAAGAAAAGAAGGCAAAGAAGAGGTAGAGTTATTTGATAAAGACATGAGAATTGAACCAATGATATTATCATATCCAATTTAGAACATACCCTTTATTTAAGGAGGGTTTGGAAGTAAATTTAAGTTGTATAATATTTGCCACTAGGTTAAAGTTTCTTGAATGATTTAGTCTTTTCATTCTGTCTTCCATGAAACTCTTATTCTTATGCAAATGATTATGCATGTTCAAGGTTGATGCCCAAGGGTCCTAACAAAATAAACACAACCTTAACCTTATTTGACACTTGTCACTATTTGGTCCAGGTGCTAATGGTCTATCACTATTTAAGTTAGTGGACTGGTGGTTCATTGGAGAGTAGAGGAATGTGCAGTTATTTTGTTTTTGTAAGGGAAATAACCACAATCAATTTTTATAAAAATATTTTTTTGATACTTCCGTTCTACCAAATTAGCAACTTTGAAAGTTGTCTTACCTGGCCATTGATTAGTGAGGGAAGTACAGATTCTGAAACTGAGAGCATTCTGAGCCTAAGTTTGCCCGTCCTTGAAGATCTTGTGGATCTACTTCATACCATATGGCCTCTGAACATATGATGATATCCAGTGAATGTGAAGGATATTTCCAAGATGATTTGGTTCATAAAACTGTCAGTTGATTTCATATATCTAATTGAAAGGTTTTCCATCTAAAATAAGGCAATTAACAGAAGTGTCTCTGATTTATTTACATCGCATATCCTCATAAAGCAGCAGGTTTGCAATAAAGCATTTGACACCCCCACAGTATTTTGAGAAAAACAATATACAATCTGGCACAAGCTAGCACCAGTGTGAAATGGCAGGCTGGGGGAATGTCTTAAACAGCAGCAACTTTCCAGACTAAATGAAGTGTCATCTTAAGGAGTCTGCTGTTAATGCACTTTAAATTACTCACCTGAAATTAATATTCTGCTGAGGGGAATAAAGCAATCTAAGGGACCACATAATTTCCGATCACTTTAATGACATTATGTGGTCATGAACAGCTCCCTTATCTAATATAGTAACATTCCAGTTTGTTTTAACATTAAACACATTTTTCCATTTTAATTACTTAGCTTCTTAAAAAAAAAATGATCCAGTCATTCTCTGCAGATGGTTAACACTTTGAGATTTATGCTTTGCTTCATTAGAATTAAGTAAACATGACCTTGACATACTTATTATCCATCATATCTAATATTCCTATAGAGGAAAGTGGAAAGCAAAGAAGTATGACCTGTTGTATGAATTCTCCAAGCCATTTAAGCCCATACAAGGCCAGTTTCATTTTTTCCCCCTCTCTAGCTAGAGGGATCTTGCTCTGTCTTTCTACCTTGGCACCTGAAAATGTGAAAGGAAGAAAGTTTTTGTAACTAATTGTCTAGCTCTCTTGAGAAAAGAAGAAACACTTGATTTTTTTCTAGATGAGGGAGAGATTTAAGGTTTCCAGGTTTTCTAGGTTGTTGGATTGATTGGGTAAGATAATGAAAAGACATATGTGTTGACTTTTAATGCACCCTGGAGTTAGTATTTTATCAGAGCAAGGATTAAATATAAAAAAGCAGCTTTCATTTTAGAATTGGTTTGAGAAAGAAGGGGTGAAACATAGCTAAACATATTATGCTTAGTGAACATCCTCTTCGTTCATTTTTCTATAACAGTCTTTGCTTTTGGCCTCACAATCAGGAGAGTCTATGCCCTCAGGCAGAAAGAAAAGGCTACTAGGCCCTTGAGAGAGATGTGGGTGGTTCTCAATCTTGGCTGCACACAGAAGCCGGGGTAGCTTCTTTTTATTCCAGTGCCCAAATTGTACTTAAGAACAATTAAGTCAGAATCTCTGAGAGTAGGATCCAGGCATTTTATGTCTATTTTAATGCTCCAGAAATTATTACAATGTGAAGCTAAGGTTGCCAACTTCTGTGGTATCAAAACTCTGTGGGCAAACACATTTGTGTTGGCATCATTATTTTATGAATTAGTGATTTTGCTTTCTTTGGATAAATACCCAGAAGTGAAATTGCTAGATCACATGAAAGCTGTATTTCTAATTACTTAAGGACTCTCCATATTGATTTCCACAGTGGCTGCACTAATTTACAATGTCATCAACAGTATACGAGGATTCCCTTTTCTCCACATCCTAGCCAGCAGTTGTTATTTTTTTGATTTATTGACGATGGCCATTCTGACAGGTGTGAGGTGATATCTTATAGTGGTTTTAATTTGCATTTCTCTGATGATTAGTGACATTGAACTTCTGTTGGCCATCTGTATGTTCTTTTTAGAGAAGTGTCTGTTCAGGTTCTCTGCCCATTTTTTATTTGGATTGTTTGGCTTTTTTTGGTGTTGAGTTTTATAGGTTCTTTATAAATTTAGATGTTAACCCCATCAGATGTATCATTGATGAATATATTCTCCCATTCAGTAGGTTGTCTTTTGATTTTGTTGATGGTTTCCTTTGCTATACCTTTTTAGTTTGATGTAGTCCCATTTGTTTATTTTTTCACTTGTTTTTCTTGTCCAAGGTGATATATCAGAAAAAATATTGCTGTGAGAAATGTCCAAAGTTTTACTGCCTGGTTTTTATTTTTAAGATTTTTATGGTTTTTAGTCAGAATTTATGTCTTTACTCAATTGAGAGTTTATCCTTATGTGTAGTGCTTGAAGGTGGTGTAAATTGTATTCTTTTGCATGTATCTATCAGTTTTTCCAAACACCATTTATTGAATTGATTGTCTTTACCCCATTGTATCTTTGGTCTCCTTTGCAAAATATTAATTGACCATAAAGGTGTGGGTTTATTTCTAGGTTCTCTATTCTGTTCCATTAATCTACATGTCTGTTTTTTGCCTGGTATCATGCTGTTTTGATTACTGTGGCCTTGTAGTATAATTTGATACAGGTAGCATTATTCCTTTACCCTTGTTCTTCTTTCTCAAGATCCCTGTGGCTACTGGGGTCTTTTGTAGTTCCATGTAGTTTTTTGGAATGTTTGATCTAGTCCTGTGAAATAAACCATTGATATCTTGCTAGGAATTGTGTCGAATCTACAGATTGCTTTGGGTAATATGGACATTTTAATGATGTTAATTCTTCCTTTCAGCTTATTGGTATATTCTTCAATTTCTTTATTCATCATCTTATATAGTTTTCCAAGTAAAGGTCTTTCCCATCCATGGTTAAATTTATTCCTTGGTATTTTACTCTTTTTGAAACAATTGTAAGTAGAATTGTTTCCATAGTTTCCCTTCCTTATGATTGTGGTATAAAAATATGACTGATTTCTAGATATTTATTTTGTATACTGTCTTTATTACTTTGCGGTATGTTCCCTCTATTCCTACCTTGCTGAAAATTTTTATCATTACTGGGTGCAGGGTTGTACCAAGAGCTTTTTCTGCATTTATTGATATGATAATGGGCTTTTATCCTTCATTTTGTTTATGTGATATAGCATGTTTTTGATTTGCAGACATTGTACCAACTTTGCATCCTTGGAATAAATCCCACTTGATCATAGTGTATGATCTTTTTAATATATTGCTGGATCTGGTTTGATAATACTTTGCTGAGGATTTTAGTACCTATGTTTAGTATCAGGAATATTGGCCTATTCTTTTTTTTTTTTTTTTCTTTGTAGTGTCTTTATATGGTTTTGGAATTAGAATAATGCTGGCCTTGTGAAATGAACTTGGGCATTTTCGCTCCTCTTAAATTTTTAAAAATAGTTTTAGGAGTGATGCTAGATCTTCTTTGAATGTTTGGTAAAGTTCACCTGTGAAGCCATCCAGTAATTTCATTTGTTAATTTTTTAAAAATTACTGCTTCAGTTTCACTAGTTGCAATCTGCCTATTAAGATACTTTGATTCTTGTGATTCAGTTTTGGCAGATTGTGTATTTTTAGAAATTTATCTGTTTTGTCCAAGTTGTCCAACTTGTTGGCATATAGTTGTTCATAATATATTTTACAATCCTTTGTATTTCTTGATGTCATTGTTACTTCTCTTTTTTTTTCTGATTTTGTTTATTTGGGTTCTCTCTCTTTTATCTTGATTAATCTGGCTAAATGTTTTCCTATTTTAGCTTTTCAAAGAACCACATTTTGGTTTTATTGATCTTTTGTATTGCTTTTTTAGACCCTATTTTGCTTATTTCTGCTCTCTTTATGATTTTTCTTCTTCTACTTATTTTGGGCTTCTTAAGTTTCTTTCAAGTTCCTTTAAGTATAAAGTTAGATTGTTTTTTGAGCACTTTCTTGTTTCTTGAGGTAGGCCTGTAATGTTATGAATTTCTCTGTTAGTACTGCTATTGCTGTTCCATAGATTTTGCTTTGGTGTGTTCTCACTTTCAGTTGTTTCCAGGTAATTTTGATTTCTTCCTTGGTCATTGTTAACCAATTCATTGTTTATTACTATGTTACTTTGTCTCAATATCTTTGTGTTTTACTCAGTTTTTTTCCCCTTGTGATTGATTTCTGTTTTCATACTATCATGGTCAGAGAAGATGCTTGATGTGATTTCAGTCTTCTTAAATTTATTGAGACATTTTTTGTGTCCTAACATGTGGTCTCTTCTAGAAAACGTTACATGTACACTTGAAAAGAATATATATTCTGATGCTTTGGGGTGAAATGCCCTTAAGATATCAATTAAATCCATCTGATTTAGTGTGCCATCTAAGGCCACCATTTCCTTGTTGATTCCCTGTCTGGATGATCTATCATCCATTGATGTCAATAGGGTGTTAAAATTTCCTACTATGATTGTATTACTGTCACTCTCTCTTTTTATGTCCATCAAGATTTGCTCTACATATTTAGGTGCTGCTTTCTTGGGTGCATAAATTATTTGTAAAGGTTATATCCTATTGTTGATTGCCTACTTTATCATTATGTAGTGTTCTTTGTCTCTTACTATAGCCTTTGTTTTAAAATCTATATTGTCAGATATAAATATTGCTACTCCAGTTATATTTTTCTTTCTATTTGCATGATGTGTCTATTTCCATCCCTTTACTTTTTAGATTGCGTGTACCTTTCATTTTGAGGTGGGTCACTTGTAAACAGCATATATTAAAATGTTGACTTGTGTTCTTATCTATTCAGGTATGCTGCATCTTCTGAGTAGAGCATTTAAACCATTTACATTTAAAATGATTATTAATAGGTATGTATTTATTGCTCTTTTATTCTTTTAACTATATTCCTCCATTCTTCCTCCTCCTTCTTAGAGCAAGCCCTTTAATATTTCCTGTAATGCAGGTTTGGTGGTAAAAAACTCATTTAGTTTTTCTTGGCTGGGAAGCTCTATATTTCTTCAATTTTAAATGATAGCCTTGCTCAGCAAAGTAATCTTGGTTGTATACCCTTGCTTTTCACCACTTTGAATATTTCACATCAGTCCCTTCTGGTTTGAAATGTTTCTGTTGAGGAGTCAGTTGATAGTCCTATAAGAGCTCCCTTATAGTTAACTTTCTCCTGTGGCTTTTAGGATTCTCTCTTTGTCTTTAACCTTTGCCATTTTAATTATGATGTATCTTGGTGTGGGTCGCTTTGGGTTCATTATGTTTGGGACTCTGCATAACTGGGACTTGAGTGTCTTTTTTCACCAGGTTAGGGAATTCAGTCATTTTTTCTTCAAATAGGTTATCAATCCCTTGCTTGCTCTCTTTTCCTTCTTTAACTTGATTCTCTGATTGGCTGTTTTTTTCCACTTTTCTTTCAAATCTCTGACTTGACCCTTTGCTTCATCCAATCTACTATTTATCCCTTTTAGTGTATTCTTCATTTCAGATATTGTGTTATTTATTTCTGAATTGTCCTTTTTCATGATTTCTTTGTCATTTTTCATGGTGTTGAGCATCCTTATAACCATGTTTTTGAACTCTATTTCTGGTAAATTGCTTGACTCCATTTCATTTAGCTCTTTTTTTTTTTTTTTCTGGATATTTGTCCTCTTCTTCCATTTGGGGTCTCTTTCTTGTCTACCCATTTTGGCTACTATTTAATGTTTGTTTCTATGTATAAAATAGATCTACTATGACTCCAAGTCTTTGTGTGGTGGTCTTATGTAGTGGGTGTCCTGTGGGGTCCAGTGGTATGATCTCCTTGATCACCTGAACAGGGTGCTTCAGGAGTATCCCATATGTGGGTTATGTTGGCCCTCTTGTTGTAATTGTGTCTTGATTATTACTGGCCCATTTGTACATGGGATTAACATAAGATTGCTATGAATCTCAACCTCAGCTGCAGCATGCTTGCTGCTGTGCAGGTACTGATACCATGAAGTAGAATTTGATTCAGCAGGGTCTGGTACCTGCCAAGATCTTCCTTTGTATATGTCATTTTGTATACCTTGTTGGATCCTGCCCTGATGTTGTATGAAGCTGGCCACTGGGTATGTTGGTTCTGGCCTCTTGGCAGGGACTTTGACGCAGACCAGTGTCAGACACTGCCTATGACTGTCCCTGGGCTACCTGTTTGGAGCTATAAGTGATCCACTGCCTCTGCTGGACCTCGTAGTGCATGGAAAGGACCAAGCTGTGTACTAATGCCAACTTTTACCAAGACCATGCCCAGGGCAGGTCAGCAAAAGGCCTGAAATCTGCCACTGCCTGCTGGCTACCTGGTAGGCTCAGTCATTTAATGAGCTTCTTGAGGTACTTGAGTTGCATGATATAGATTCACAGGGAATCACCAGGTAGGTACATATTGGGTTCACCAGACTGATTCAAGTTCAAACTCAGTACCAGTGCTGGTTCTGAGGTCACTTAGCAAATTTTCCTGGGTATACCAAGTCTAGATGCCACCAGCTGGGTATCCACACATTTGTGTTGGAGCAGGGTCTCAGGGAGTCATCAGGGCAGGACAGCAGAGTTTGTCATGCCCAAACAGATCAAGTTTCGGTTGTGTAAAGAGAGTGCTCTGCTCCAGTCAGGTGGGTGAGGGAAGCATGGCTTCTGTCCTAAAGCCACACAGCTCAGTCTTTCCCTGATTCTGCCAGGAGGAGACGAAGCTCAATAGGGTTGGGCCACCGGTAGGCAGGAGGATGGGGCTAGTGAATGTTCCATGATGGAGAGGTGGAGGTCAGGCTGTGGGGAAGGAGGGAGTTGTGTGGCCTCAGTCCCAGAGCCAAACAACTCAGTTTATCCCAGGTTTTACCCTGATCTCAACCACTAGGAGTCATGTGGTGGAGCCCCTGTTGCCTAGAGGATGTATCTACTAGAAGCCTATAGGTTGGTTCTAGTGGATCTTCTAAGAAGGAGGAGTGCTAGTCAGGTTCATGGGAAAGTGGGCTGGTGAATGACCTTTATCCCAAAGCCACACAACTCAGTCAGTGACACCCCCTGCGTCTGTGTAGACCTCTAACCCTTGCCACTGTAGCTGTCTCCTCAGCAGGGAATAAGCTTTGCAGGGAGGGAATGGGAGCCCAGCCAGTGGAGCTACTGCTTTCCCCGAAGCTGATGCCTGTCGAAGGGAATGCTCCACCCAAGAAATATGGTGCCTGATGTGTAGGAAAATGACTCAGCACAGGGATCCTGGCAGCTGACCCTTCATCTCTGTTTCCAGAGCCACAAAGCCCAGGCTGTCCTCACATGACTGTAATCTGCTCTGCATGAAATGTTGTGTTGGCTTTTTAAGAGGGTGCCCGTGTCTCTAGCCGTTTCTTGGTGGGGGTGGACCAAAACCCTGATGCTTTTCATGGTCCTTTTTCTGGCCTTTGTGCACTGGGCTGGAGGCTTAGTTTGGAGCATAGATCCCATGCTCTTCAGGGGGACCCCGCCCCACCTTTGCAGCTGAGATGTCCCTCCAGAACCTCAGCCACTGCCCGTGGAGCAAGGCCAGCACTTTCTGCAGCTCTGCCCTTTCTGCCAGCCTCGATGTGGCTTCTGTAAACCCTTGGTTATTAGACTTCAGCTCATCTTAAGCTGGTCATTTAGGATAATTGTTCTCTCATATTGTGTCCATTCCCATTTGGCCCTGGAAGGAGGTAAGTGTAGCTTCTACCTACTTTGCTGCCATCTCAGATCTCCTCTCGTGTAGTTAGATATACATATACATTGTCTTACCAGGTTATTTAAGGTTAATAAGGGTACAACACATGCTTAATGCATTATTAGGGATTTCTAAGAGTATTTAGGACAGGCATACCTTAGACAAAGACTAATTGTCATTCTTCTCTTAATTTAGGAGTTACAAATACTGAAATGTAGATAGTTACTTTTCAGGATTGAGCATTGGAAATGAGTTTAAATAGATTCCAGATTTTCATTCAATTTTATTGATATTCATTCATTCCTTACAGTTAGAGTTTTATCCTGCTTTTATTTTTAAAACTATTATTTGAATTTTCCTACCTTGTGATACTGTCATAAGTTCCTCATTAAGTTCACTAAGAAATATCCTCAAGCATTTTTTAATTAATTGTTGATGTAACAAAGTATATAAACTGGGTTTCTAAGAACAACTGAAATTTATGTCCTAGTTTTGGAGGCTAGAAGTTGTAAATGAAGGTGTTCACAATGCATACTTCCCCTGAAATTTATAAGGACATCTTTCCTTTCCTTTTTCTAGCTCGCAGTCTTTAGGTTGTAGATGATCACTCTCCTTCTCCATCTTCATATGGCATTCTTCCCAATCTCTGCCTCTTCAGATGGTCTTCTTTTAATGGCCACAGTCATGTTGGGTTCATCCTACCCATTATGAGCTCATCTTAATGAAGTTTATTGCATCTTTAATGGTACTGTTCCACATAAGGTCATATTCTGAGGTACTGGCATAAGGATTTGAGCATATGAATTTTGGAGATGGGCACAATTCAATCTGTAACAATCTCCTACTTAGGTAACACCCTGAGTGTGTATCTTTCCAAATGAGAAATGCAGTCATTACAAATATATCAAAACTTGAGCTACTTCCTAATTTTTTTAGGAAGCAACCTTCCCTGTTGTTTAGTACTGTTATTCTATATGTGGACAAATAACCATTTAGTTGTCCATCTAGCAGTGGCCAACATCGAAGTCTGGACTGGCTGATAGGGAATTTACTTCTCACTAAGCATAACTTTAAATCTCTTAAAACCTCTCTTGTTTTCCTCAAAATATAAACTGTTAACCTCCAGTAGAAAAGATAATATACAGCTTCTTTAGAATTTCATGTAATTGTATTGCAGGAGAGAGTTTTAGTTACTGGTAACATCTTTAGGACTTGGAAGATTATAAATATTGTTCTTCTTATGCAGCCTACAATCACCAGAGGCTCAGCAGTATCTAGAAAACCAAATTTGTCTGGTCCATGGTCTGACTTTCCTGTTCATTATTAGTAATGTGAAATTTTATCATTTCTCTGCTTTATGTTATCTTTGGACTAGCTGTAGTTCAATAATATTGATCTAAGATAAATTACAAAAATCATGCATACAAGATATAAAACATATTCTTTTTAAGTATGTATTGACCATGTATTGGCTCACAAGAAGTCTCAACAAATTTCAAAAACTAGACATCATGTGGAGCATTTTTTATTCTTAATACAATCTGATTACAAATAAAAACAATAAAAAGAAAATGGAATTTTAAAAATGTATTTGTAAACCAAAGAAACATATTCCCAAATAACTCTTGGTTGTAAACTTTTTAGAATAGAACAGTAAAAAAAGTACATATAAAAATTTATGGTATGTAGATAAAGTGGTACTCAGAAAAAAAGTTATGATCGTAAAAGAGTTTATTAAGAAATAATGTATTATAAGTGTCATGTTGGCTGTTTTCTACTTACTCACTTTTGAAAGAGGTTCTCTCTATCCAGACTATATTTTTCAATAGACAGATGGTGAATTGTCTGTTTCAGTCTCTTTATCTATTTGAGCCATTACTGAATCTACTTCTCAGATTTATACTTGGAGGTCAAGTTGAAGAAAAAGTGTACTCAGGCTTTCATTTGAGAGAAAACTTAATCTTCCCTATGCTTTGTAGAGAGTCTTTCCAGATGTTTGCTTTAAGTTGTTTGTCAATCTTAATTTTGGGGTGGTGTTGTGGGTTCATATTTTCCTATATATTTTTAAGTGCTTTAATGAAAAGATAGAAGAGGCAGCATTAGGGGATGTTAACCAGAAACAGGAAATCTTGCTGGTTGCTCCTTTTCCTTTTGAAAAGATGAAATTATAAGCTAGGTAAATGAGGAATTTACCTATGCTATATTTTGATGAAATTCAGATAGGATTCAATCAAATGTCAGGTTAGTCTTTAATCACTGCTTATTTGCCTCTGTACTGGTTTTGTAATTTGCTTGTAAGAATCCTTCTTATTCTTTGTGTGTCTGAGTGACGTGTACGCCAACAATATACTCTTCTCCATTTTACCTTAAATAAATACCCTTTATCTGCTTCCATTCCCAGGTTTCCAGATTTCTTAACAAATTTATTCACTAAAAGCCCAAGTAGACACTGACATTTTAAAATAACATATTATATAAAAGCTGAAAGTTTAACCTAGGAGTTTCCATATTAAAAATGAAAATAGATGTGAATTAGCAATCCTGTTTCATGCTTCTAAATCAGAGTTCTGGGATTGGAGTATTGGCAGGTATAGTTTTTAAAAATGGTTCTAATCCATGCATTGGTTGCAAACTTTTTTGTTTGTTTTAATTTGTTACAGTCAAATTCATTAATTAGTAAATATGGTGGGTAGGTTCTAAATTATACCCTATCTGGTTTGATTTTTTTAACATAGTTCACTGCAGTTGAAGCAGTGTAGGTGCGCAACAGGACTTGGGACAAACCTGATTCTGCAGCTCTGTGGCTTGGGCTAGTCACTCTGTCTGAGCCTTGGTTTTCTTGTTTGGGAAATGGGGATAGTGTCATCTCTGGCAAACAATTTGTATAATGGGTTAGGGTGTTGTTGTATAGGATCTGGATGGGTATGCAATGCTGAAAATAATAGGTGACAAGATCCCAAACATTCTAAATGGAATGACTTACTAGAAACTGGCCAAAGCTGTCTTGAGATATAAAGGCTGCATATAATAGAAGATCTTCAGGCAAAACTGATAAGAAAAAGGGTTTACTTGAAGAGATTTATTAGCCTAAAAGGCATGACCCTGACTTTCTGTTTCAGTACATCCCATATAGGTTCCCCCTGATACTGTGATCTCACTCCTGCTGGCTGTCCTCAAAGGACAGGGTCCTATCAGGATGGCCCTGTCCCTCCTGCACCGAAGCCCTGGCCATTTGGAAACTCTTATCCCACTGTTTGTAAAACAGAAGCTTGTCTCCACTGCAACCCACCAACAGGAATAGAACAAATTGAGACACAATGCTAAGGAGAAAAAAATAAAGCTATTTTAGGTTTACCATACTGAAGAAGCTTATTTAATAGGCTAGTTACATATAGGTAACTCATGACTCACTCTGTCAGCCTTAGGTATATCTATGGTAACGTTTCATTTGAGTACGTGTCTGTCCTTTTAGCAGAAACCTAGGATCTTCTTGAGGCTTCCACATCCTAAAACTGCCCATAAATGTTATGAATATTATTCAGTTCAAAGTGAGAAACAGGAGGAGGCTGTCTTCTGCATGCTGAGCAGAGAGATCTGGAGTTGAGTCCTCTGCTGTCACTGCTTTTCATGGCCGGAGTGCTGCGGCCGGGCACTGAGGTCATGCTCTCTCTTTAACTTTGTGCAATGTGCTTAGTCATTATTCTCTAAGGCCCAGTCATTTCTTTTAATGCGTGCAAACGACCTAGTATAATATCTGGTACATGATAATCAGTCAAAAACTGGTAACTTCTTCTTGAACTACATTTACTGGGCTATCATGCATACAGGGCTGTAAATGTATCTGGTTAATAGGGAACATGCAGCTGAAGGGTTTACAGTTTGTCCTACAATAGGGGCTCTTGATCTTTTCACCTGGTTGACTGTATTTGGCATTGCTCACTAATATAAGTTGTTTGGGATAAGTTAGATAGAAATTGCTATTTGCCCACGGACTTCTAATATTGGAGTTATTAAAGCTTCAGCTTAGCCTTATTATTTAACTACATACTTTTTTTTAATCTTATGCATTTCTATGGCTTTCAGTACCACTTTTAGGCAAACAACTGAAATTCACATCTCTAGCTCAGTCCACAGTTTCATTCTCCTGATGCTGCTGATATTATACTGCCTACATTTTTCATATTTTCACAAGCATCTCACATATAATGTGTTCAGGACTAAACTCCTGATTCTGTCCCTCAAACCTGCTTTATTTCCATTTAGTAATTGGTGCCACCTCCCTTTCCAGCTTCTTACACAAGAAAACTACCTTATAAGAACCACCATCTTTTGCCTAGAATGCTTATCTTATTGCCTACCTTGGCTATCTCTGCCTCTGTCCATTTTTCAAATAGCAACTGGAGTGATATTTACTTATTTTTATTGATTTTAGTGAGAGAGGAAGGAGGAGTGGGAGGGGGGGCAGAGAAGGAGAGGAAAGGAGGAGGGGGGAGAGAGACAGAGAGACAGAGACAGAGAGAGAGAGAGAGAGAGAGAGAGAGAGAGCGAGGGAGCATGCCTTCACTGGGGGTCAAACCCACAACCTTGGCATATTGGGACGATGCTTCAACCAACTGAGCTACCTGGCCAGGGTGCAACTGGAGTGATCTTTAAAAAAAGAAAAAAAATTAATCTCCCTAGCTAAAACCCTTTTAATTTTCAGTGGAACATAAAATAAAATCTAGTAGCTTGACAATAGCCTTAAGGTCTTACATGCATTGATCTCTTAAGTATTTGTTCAACATTATCTTTCTTCATTCTTCCCCTTGCATATTTTCTCCAACTACTGTGTCTGTCTGACAAGCACTAAGGTACGAAGGTCATTTCCACACAGAGCCTTTACACTTGCTTTACTTTCTGCCTGCATCTTTCTTCCCCAGCATGTTGAGCTCTGTCTCTACACTTCCTATCCAGTTCACTACAGTGTAAAATCTCTGAATTTTACTTCTTCATGGGACCTCCTCTTGCCCCTTCTTATTATTCTGTTTTATCATACCCCCCTTTCTAGGTTACTTCATTTTTGAATTTTGTGTTTGCCCATTTAGTGCTTATAAATGAGTTCCATAGTAGTAGCTTTGTTTTGTTCATGGTAGAGTAAATGGGATGTGAAACATTGCCTGGCATAACCTGCTAAATGGGTGAACCCATGAAGAGAAATTTCCTGAAATGGGGGCAGAAGATGCACAGCTTTTTTTTTGTGCTTGCAGCAGTGAAACAGTTGTTCTACAGGATTCTGGTTTGCCTGTGATCTGCAGTTTGTATGTCTTCTCTCCTTATTTCCTTTTTATAGAATGTCTGTAATTTGCTATTCCTGTTGATGATATCTATTTCCACCACCATTGCCATCATATTTTTCTGTTTCATACTTATCTTTCAAGTTGTACAAGGTGTTCTTGCCAAAGCAACAGAAAGTACAACTGAAATTATCTGGTATTGTTTTATGCAAATGGGTAAGAGACAGGCATCAAGCAATTAAAGCCCAGAGTGGTGATTCTCAAATTTCAGTATGTAAGTGTTCCATGGGGAGCTTATTAAAAAATGCCTATTCTATCTCCAAAGTGTTTGATTCAGTAGATCTGGGTTGGGGTTCAGGAATTTGAAATTGTGACTAGGTCTCCTAGAATGGTATTTTTATGGTGGGATTTGATAGGAGATAAATGGGAATCCTCACAGAGATTATATTTGCATTGTTTATCAGCAAGGAAAGTTGTCTCTGTGTCATAGTAAAGTTGGGAACTTGAAAACCTGTTGGATTGACAGAGCATTGTGTCCTTTTAGAGATTAGGTGGAGGACATCTTTCAATCAATCATGTAAAGGGAGAAGCCCTGACTCTCCCGGGAGAAAAAGTTTTCCAGACCTGGAATGAAGTGTGTGGCTCACCTGGTATGGTAGGGGAAGTGAGACTTTAAAACTTTAAAACTTTAAGTGAGGTAGGAGATACTAGAGGGTGTTTAGATCCAGGGGTCTGGATACTGGCTTACACTCTTTAATATATCTGGGAGGTAAACTGAAAGATGAATATTGGAGGTATAATACTTTGTGCTTCAGTTGGTAGAGGGTGGGGGCTCCATTTCTGAGCATAACACTGGGTACATGACTTCTTCAAGTTCCTGTGTGCTCTGTCTCAGCATCCACACAGCCTCTGTCATTGTGTGCTGGGCCAGACTTTCGGCAATTGCTCTATGGTATGGTAGGAACTCACCTAAACTAGATATTCTGATACAGGAATGCAAAAGTGGGAACTAAAATAGTATCAGATGTCTTCAGAAAATTTAGACTAGGGGTAAAAACAGAAGCAGGAGATTTGCTCATAAATTTCTGTGAAGCCAACAACTTGTTTATCACAAACACATGCTTCAAACAGCCAGACAGATGACTCTATACATGAGCATCACCAGATGGCCAATACGGAATTCAAATAGACTATGTAATTGGAAGCATGGAATAGAGAAGCTGTATTCTTTCTGCCAAAACAAGGCCCAGGGAAGATTATAGTGCTGACCATGAACTGTTAATATCAAACATTAGAGTAAAGCTGAATAAAAACACTAAAAGCATAATTCCAAAATGTAATGTACATAACATTTCTCACCCTGGCTGGTATGGCTCAGTGGACCAGTCTGTGAACCCAAAGGTTGCTTGTTCAATTCCCCAGTCAGGACACATAACCAGGTTGCAAGCCAGGTCTCTAGCCAGGTCCTTACTTAGCTGGAGACAGGTGAAAGGCAACCATTCATTGATGCTTCTTTCCCTTTCTTCCTCCCTCCCTGCCCTTCTCTCTGAAAATAATAAATAAATCTTTAAAATTAAAAAAAAAACACTGATGGATTTAAAGCACTCATTAATAAAACAGATTTACAGTGGTAAATGTAGTTGACCAAGAACCAGAAGAACTGTAGGCTGAAACTAGAAATATTGTTAGGGAGCAATGCAAAAAGCAATACCAGAAGTGAAAGGGAAAGACAAATTGGATGGTAGAAGAAACACTAAAAATTGTTAGAGACAGATGAGAGGCAAAAGCAAAAGATGACAAAAGCAGGGTTAGGATTCTGTACTCACTTTTTCAATAATTTATCACATAGAGATAAAGAGAACTGTTATAATTGTCAATATAAGGAAACAGGAGGGAACAATAAAAAAGGAAAATCAAATGATCACTACTATAAGATTCAAGAAATAAAAGCAGAATTAAAACCTAGATAGGAATACTGAGTGACTCACAAGGAAACACATTATCTGACCAAGAGAAACTGTACTGAAAATCTATATAAAGGAGACAAAACAATGACAGATACCTTTAAAGAAGATTCCTAGGAGAAAGAATTTGTAATGCTAGAAAGTGAAGAGAAAGAAAGCTGTCTTGAAAGTATTGGGAAGAAAATCACCAAGGGAGGATGGCATATCAAGAGAATTATTTCAAGTCACAGAGGCTGAATCTGTCAAAGCCCTAACAAGAATATGTCAACAAATATGGAAACCAAAACAATGGCCTTGAGATTGGAAACATTCAATATACATCCCAGTCTTCAAGAAAGGAGATGCTGAGTATAATCGCTATAGGATCATTGTTCTAATTTCCTAGCCAAGTAAAGTGAAGCTCAAGGTGATGTAACCTTATATGGAACAAGAAATGCCTGATACTCAGGATAGATTTAGAAAAGAAAAAAGTGGTCAAGATCTTATTGCAAGCATTCTGTTGGGTACTGGAATGTGCCAAAGAATTTCAGAAAAGGATTAGTCTATGTTTTCTAGATCAGTAGTCTTCAAACTTTTTTGGCATCAAGGGCTGGTTTTGTGGAAGACAGATTTTGCTTGGACGAGGTGTATGTGTGTTGGGGGTGGGGACAGAGGCAGAGCTCAAGTGGTCATGTGAGTGGCATCCACAGACTGGGAAGAGGGAGTTTGGGAGACCCCTGTTCTAGACTACAGTAAAGCCTTGGACTGTGTGGATCATGAAAAGCTGTGGAGTGCTCTGAAAGAAGGCTCATGCCTCAGCACTTGATTGTCCTGATGCAGAACCTGTATTGTAGACAGGAAGCCACTGTCAGGACAGAATATAGAGAGACAGAATGATTTCCTATAGGCCAAAGTGTAGACAATGATACATTTTATCTCCTTATTTGTCTAATCTCTGCAGAGAATATATTATAGGAAAAATGTGGTTTAGGCTCAGAGGAAGGAGGAGTGAAATTTGATAGGAGAAATATCAATCACTTAAGATATACACATGACACCATTTTACTGGCAGAAAGTAGCAATGGTTTGAAATGACTTAAGATGAAATTGAAAATGTAGGGTTGCATTTGAGCAAGAAAACAAAATAACTATAGGGAAATAACAACTTCAACTCTGACAATGAAGACATTGAATTTGTTAAAGATTTTACCTACATTGATTCTGTTATCAATTCAAATGGAGACTGGCCAAGAAATCAAGGGAAGGTTTACATTTGGAAGGGTTGCAATGGGAGAATTAGGAAGTATTACCAAGAGCAGAGATGTGTCATTAGAGACCAAGGCTAAGATCATCCACACCCTCATATCCCCAATTACTATGTATGAACAGGAAAGTTGGACAGTGAAATGGTTGAAAGGGAAAAAAAGGATTCATTTGACATGCAGTGTTGGAGGAGAGTTCTGTGGATACCCAAATTACCAGAAAGACCAACAAGTGTGTCCAAGAGTAAATTAAGCCTGAAAACATCTCTGGGGGCAAAAATGACAAAACTGAAGCTGTCCTCCTTCCGGCACATCATGAGAAGGTGGTTCTATGGAAGAGACAATAATGCTGACAAAATGGAAGGTAGCAGGAAAAGAGACCAAATGTGAAATAGATCAACTTTGCAAAAGAAGCCATAGACATGAGTCTGTAGATGCTGATCCAGGCTGTTGAGGATGGGACATGGACGTCACTCATTCATAGGGTTGCCAGGACTCAATGACATGTAATACATGGGACCCCACCTCTAAGGATCTTAGGTCTTTCTTGGTAGTGCTTATTGCCAGCTCACACTTGTTAGCTGATAGATTTGAACAACCTAACAGAAGGGGCTTGGGCAGCTATCGTCAAAGATTCACCACGCTAAGGGTGTCAACTCCACACCTTATCTGCCAAGTTGCTGATAACTTTGCCCAGATTTTGTGATTCAGACAGGATTTTCTAGGATCCTTCCTGACATTCAGGACATTCAGTCGAAGGAACTGATTGGACGTGAGATGCCTTTCTCCTGTTCTCTCCACAAGATATTTATATGCAGGAAGGGACTCCTGGGCTCTGATAGAGAGGTGGGAGGAACCTTGCAGGAGATAGACTAGGTTTCTGGGTCTCCTTGTATTAGTAGCATGTGGGGCACCCTCTGGGGATGTGTGGTTTCCATTTTGAAATTTGTTGGGGCACCCTGCTTACAGGCATGCAGGCTCAGTATGCATCTACGTATTATGGCTTGATATAAACTATGAAGGTTTCCCTACACAACAATATATATGTCAGAAGTACCTGGTATATCATCATTGTTAATGTATAGAGGCATAGAATTTTAGAGTTGGAGGAAACAGAAATGATATAGGTCAGCTTATAGTCCAAAAGGGAGATTCTCTTTATTATATCCATTCCATTGCATCTCTTAACTGAATACTTCTAGTGTGATAGGGCATTGAGAACATGTTAGGCTATTTCATGACTGTGCTTTTATTATTATCAGAATTTGATAATATATTTTAATACCTTATAGTTAACTCTTTCCTGATTACCTCTGTGTTCAAATTGTTCTTGGCTATTTTTTCCTGGTTCTTTTAATCTTGTAGCTAAGTTTTAAAATTATACTGTTAAGTTATAACTTTATATATTACTTTAGAGTGATTTGAAATATTTTAATATTTACTTTTTAATTTAAGAACATGTTTAACATGTCTGTTTATTTGTTCATCTTATCTGTTACCCCTAATAAAGTTTTGTAGTTTCTTTGTTTAGGTCTTGGAGATTTCACATTTGCTTTATATATTTCATTCTGTTAGTGGGATCTTTTTCTGTCTTGTTTTCTAATTGGGTATTGCAAGAAAATATGAAATATATTGGATTTTGTATATTTCTTATAAATAATTTATTTTCTGAATCCCAGTAGTATTCTCAGTTAATTCTCATATTATTGAGGTAGAATACCAAATTCTCTTAGCATAGTGATTATTTTGTTTTTTCAATAGTGATGATTTTCCAGCTTTGTTGCATTGGCTGGAACTTCTGAAATAATTAAAATGAGGATTTATCTTTCCAATAATGATACTATTTTTATATTTCTCGCATTGTTATATTGGTTAAAATATTTTAGACTTTGAAATTTTATCTTTCTTGTTTTGAGGTAGATGAATTTTTAGGACTTTTCTGCTATGTTACTGAAACCTCTCCCTATTTTCTCTCTTTCATCATTCAAAATTATTTGTGTTATTATTGTCACTGCTAATGCTATTCACAAACCAGTAAGATGACAGCAAATTAAGTTTGGAAAAAGAGAACTATCCATTATATAATTCCATTACTCTTAAATATTATCAGTTTGAGTTGGGGGATATTTTCCATTTTTAATAAAATATATGCTTATTTTATTATATATTATATTGAAATCCAAATATTCTTAACATTTGGTAATTGATTTACTTTTTATATTTGCAAAATACATTACAAATACCAAATTTTTGTTTTAGCCTTGGCATTGTAATTTGAAAAACTGAAGTTCACTTAGGGTACTCAAAAATGAGATACTGTATTAATTACGGAGATAATAAATTTTTATCTAAAAATTAAGTGATATATAGTTATAAATAGTAACACCTAAGTTATATGTAATGAAATCACATTGTTAATTGTAAATAAAGTAAAACTAAAGTGTCTTGTATTTATTTTAAAATATGTTTTTCATAAACTTTATATTTTCATGAAAGGACCAAAATTTATAATTTACAATAGAGAAGTGAGTGTAAACATTTTCTAATTTTTGTATGATGTGCCCACACAAATTGACATTTTAATGATTATTTTAAAGATTTTATGTTTATATGTTACAAGTGCAGATTGTATGCTGATCTAAGTGTTTATCTGTAAACACACATTATAGAAAAATGCAGTCTGTACAGTAATGATGTCTTAAGCACAGATGAATGAAGAAATCCATTACTTTAAAGCTCAAGAGATGGGAGAAACTGGGATTTTTCTTTCCTTTGTGACAGAAGCATTCATTTTTCTCTGACATTCCCCCAGTTCCTGCAGTGACTCCAGGCTAACTGTACAGTATGTATAGATTCCAACCTTGAATGGGAGAACACCGATTTTATCATTTTGATGTAATATGAACTCAGAAATGAAGAAGATAAGGGATGTTTTGTGGTGCTAAAACACCATTATCTGCTTATTTTAACCACATGTATTTTTCCTTGATGGATATTTAGTTTCCCCTTATAATTTTTCCTTGACTTCCTTTTCATTTGTTTTGTCTGTGAAGTTTAGATAAATCTGTCAGGGTGGTGGCTGATTTTATGTTGTGTCTGATGTATGCTTGCTTTTGTGATCACTCTGATTGCTATTATTGCCATCATGTAATTTTAGTACTAGATCTTCCTTGCTCTGTAAAAGTAATTATTTTTCTACTAGTTACTAGATCTTCCTTGTTCTGTAATTATTTCTATACCGGTTCTGCCTAGGCAGTTAGATTACAACCCCTATAATATACACGCAAAGAATTGCAGGCTCACCCTTAGAAAATAAATAATTTCTATAGGGAAGAAATTGTGACACACAGAAAGCATGAGTTTTAATGGTATTCAGCTGTTCACAGAAAGCAGTGAAGTTTTCCTTACCCTATTTATGAACTAGAGGCACTGTATTATGCTCTGGAAATATCTCAATAAATGAACTAGTATTTAAGCTCTTGAGGTACTCTAGAATGGTGGTTTCAGATACTGGGAACTAACAAATCTCATATATGATGGAGTAAATATATACAAGAGGAAAAGGACTATATGATATTATAAGGTTTAATGCAAAAAATAGGTGCTTAGTAAATATTTATGGTAATATTTGCTATCTTGGTCTTTAGGTTTGATGAGCTGCTTTATTTGATTATTTGATTATTATAATTAGTGTTTTGTGGTAGCTACATTTCTTACTCTGTTTCTAATACTTTACCTAAAATCATTTGTACTTTTTCCTATTATATCAGTTAATGCATGCTATAATAATCTGGAAATTTCATGAAAGTATATTGAAAGCCACAAATACCACCAATAACTGCATCACTATAAGATAGTTATGATAAATATTTTGACACAGATCTTTCAGTGACTTTTTCAATGCATATTCTATGCATATATTGTCAATTTAAATGAAATTAGTAACATACTATATTCTGTTTTTCACTGAAGCAATTTGTCTCTTATTCATTAATTTACTTAATGTTTATTAAAAATCCTCATCAGTTTAAATATTTGTCTACAACATTTTTTAGTGGCTACAGAGTATTCTATTTCCCAGAAGCATTGTGATCTGTTCAAACTGTCAAGGACTGTTAGTCTTCTCTGGTGACCACATTTTAGGCCAATAAAAACAATGCTGGGTAATTTTCCAAAACTGTAATTGCTCTGCTAAGGCGTGTGCATATATCAAAGATAATAGTACATGTTGCCAAAAAGCTCTCTGAGAAGGTTATGCCAAGTTATATTGCATGAAACAGTATATGGAAGTGTCCATTTCCCAGGACTCTAGGAAACATTGTCAATAAAAAAATAATTGCCATTATTCTTAATTCATTTCTTTTTTGTCTAAAAGCAAAGTTGATATTTCTCATACTTAATGCATTTTTCTTTTTTATTTTCTTTTAGTAATTTACTTGATCATATGTTTTACCTTTTTTATTGAGTCATTTTTTTATACTACTGGGTGAAGTGTCCTGGTATATTAAGGATAATAGCCCTCTAGCTTTCTTACATATGGGCTTAATTTATAAAGTTTATTTTATTTTGGCTTCTGATTTTTATGTGTACAAGTAAATTTTTAAAAAATATTTATTTTTGGAGAGGAGAAGGGAGGGAGAAAGAGAGGGAGAGAAACATCAACGTGTGGTTGCCTCTCCTGTGTCTGTAACTGGGGACTGGCCTGCAATCCAGGCATATGCCCTGACTGACAACCCTTTGGCTCACAGGCCAGTGCTCAATCCTTTGAGCCAAACCAGCCAGAGATGTACAAGTTAATTTTTACAAGTAATATCTATTTAACCTCTTTTGTTATGTTTTCTGCCTTTGTCTTCTTTACCAGGAGAGTAATAGTAACTGGCATGTTCTTCTAACACTTTTCAATTTCATCATTGCACATTTTACTCATTAATGTATATTGGAAATCAGTTTTGGTATTTACAGTAAAATATTTTCTGAGTCCTTAGTAATGCTGAAGAATATGTTTCTGTTGACTTCACATAAGAATACCAGCAGGATTAAGTGTAGCCCTCTTGGGTTCAGCTTTTTTCATTCAAAATTCTATAGACATTACTCCATTGTAGCTTATTCTTTAATTAAGCTGGCTTGATTTTTCATTTTTTAGAAATAATTTATTCTTTACTGAGTACATGAATCATTATTTTTAAAATTGAAAATTTACCAAACTATGTCCAGATGTTGGCCTATATTCTTTAACTATGATGAGTTCTTTTTAATATATAGTCCATATATATTTTCTAAGTTGAGGACAGTTTTCTTGTATTATAATTTTTTATATATATATATAATTTTTATATTGTTTTATATTGTTTATATTATATTGTTTTGATTCTGTTTGTTTTTCCTCTCTAGAAGCTTCAATTATATTTATTGGTAAATTTTTCCCAACATATCTTATAAGCCATTTATCTCTTACTTTTTCTGCATTATAGGTAAAATTTCTAGAGTTTTTTTCCCAGTAATATTTTCTGCTGTGATAATTCTAATCTTTAGTGCTTCTCAGGCCTTTAGTTTCAATTCAATGACCATAGTTTTGGGTATTTAAATATCTGTGTATCATTCATCTCCTCCACCCCTCAGCAAAATGCTTTTTAGTTCAGATTGTTTTCTTACCAGTTCATCTTGGTTCTCCTCTGTTTTTATAGTCATTTACACTTTTAAAACTTGAAGCTATAAAGTGGATACATTCTTGTTTCGTGTGACATGCTTATTTTAAAAATTTTGTATGTTCATGTAAAAAATTTCATTATACAGATGGCCAATAGACATACAAAGAGATGGCTCAACCTCACTAATCATCAGAAAAATGCAAATTAAAACCACAATGAGGTACCATCTCACACCTGTGAGAATGGCTACAATCACTAAATCAGCAAACACCAAATGCTGTCAAGAATGTGGAGAAAGGGGAACCCTTTTGCACTGTTGGTGGGAATGCAGACTCGTGCAGCCACTGTGGAAGCAGTGTGGAGATACTCAAAAAATTAAAACTGGATCTGCCTTTTGACTTAGTGATCCAATTTTTGGGAATATGTATGAAGGAACCCAAAACATTAATTTGAAAGAACATAAGCACCCTTATGTTCATTGCAGCATCATTTACAATTGTCAAGATACAGATGTAGCCCAAGTGTCTATTAAGAGATGAGTAGATAAGATAACTATGGGACATTTACACAATGGAATAGTACTTGGCCATAAAAAAAGAAGAAAAATTTACCCTTTGTGACAGTATGGATGGACCTGGAGAACATTATGCTAAGTGAAATAAGCCAGTCAGAGAAAGACAAGTATTGTATGATTTCACTCATATGGGGAATCTAATGATCAAACTGAGCTAACAAGGAAAATGGGGACAAACTCATAAAGTAGATGACAGCTAGTGATGGGGGGATATGGGTGGAGGGATTTGACAAAAACAAAAAAGG
The DNA here is from genome assembly GCA_004026585.1 of Noctilio leporinus. NCBI lineage: Eukaryota > Metazoa > Chordata > Mammalia > Chiroptera > Noctilionidae > Noctilio > Noctilio leporinus. Next base: position 32,420 of record PVIW01007102.1, on the reverse strand, counting down.
ACTCACAGACATGGGTAACAGTGTGGTAATTGCTAGGAAGAAGGTGTTGTAAGAGGATTAAATGGTAATGGGAAAAGATACAATAAAGATTACATTTGGACTTCCAGCCGAGATGGAGGCTAGGTAGTCATGCTGCATCTCTCTCCACAACTTAGAAGGAATACATCTATCTCAAAACTAGAGACAACCAGAAATTCCAGAAAATCAAGCTGCTTTGAAGTCCAGCAAACAAAGATATTAAAAAATACTCATCCAGACAGAGGTCCCAACAGTCCTGCTCTGGGAACCGTGGCCAGGGCAACAGCTAGAGAGGTGCTAGGAGAAGTGCTTGGAAAAGGTGTGGGTGCTGAGCAAGCAGCATTGTTCCCTCTCAGACCCCTCCCCCACATACAGCATCACGACATGGTGACCCATGTCACCCAGGACTGGCAGATACCTAAGGGTCCTCCCCTTACAACATAACAGGTGCAACAGCTCTACCTAAGATGCAGAGGCAAACACAGGAGCCTGTCCAGTTGAGCCAGAGAACTATGGCCCAAAAAAGGAAACAGATCAAGGTTCCTGTGGGAGAACTAAGTGACCAGGAGATAGCCATCTTAACAGATGCAGAGTTCAAAATACTGGCAACAAAGATGCTCACAGACTTGACAGATATGCTTAAATAGAGTAAATGCAGAAGGGAAGATGTGAAGGCTAGGCTAAGTGAAATGAAGAAAAATCCACATAAAGCTAGTGGCAAAGGGAAGGAAACTGGTTCAGATCAATGATTTGGAACATAAGGAGGAAATAAAGTCAATCAGTATAGAGGGAAGAAATAAGAATTGAAAAAAAAAAAAGAGAGAGAGGCCTAGGAACATCTGGGATGACTTTAAACATGCCAATATCTGAATCATAGTGCCAGAAGAAGAGGAAGAGCAAGAAATGTAAAATTTGTATGAAAAAATAATGAAGGAAAACTCCCCACATTTGGTGAAGGAAATAGACATAAAAGTCCAGAAAGGACAGAGAGTCTCAAACAAGCTAGACCCAAAGAAGACCATACCAAGACACATTATCATTAAAATGCTAAAGGTTAAAGATGAAGAGAGAATCTTAAAAGCAGCAAGAGAAATGAAGAGTTTCCTACAAAGTGGTTCCTGTAAGACTATCAGCTGATTTCTCAAAAGAAACTTTGCAGGCAAGAAGGGACTGGCAAGAAGTATTCAGAGTAATGAAAAACTAGGACCTACAGCCAAGATTACTGTATCCAGCAAAGCTATTATTTTGAATGGAAGGGCAGATAAAGTACTTCCCAGACAAGGTAAAGCTAAAGGAGCTCATAATCACCAAGCCATTATTATATGAACTGTTAAAGGGACTTATTTAAGAAAAAGAAGATCAAAACCATGAACATTAAAATGACAACAAACTCGCAATTATCAACAACAGAATCTAAAACAATAAAAACAAAAACAAGCTAAAGAAATAACCAGAATAGGATCAGAATCATAGGTATAGAGATCATTTGGAGGGTTATCAGCTGGGAGAGGGAATGGGGAGAAATGGAGAAATGGTGCAGGGATTCAGAAACATAATTGGTGGGTATAAGACAGACAGGAGGAAGTTAGGAATAATGTAGCAAAGGGTGAAATCAGGGAACTTATCGGGTGTGCACAATAAAGTGGCAATAACTTTGTATTTCCTTATTTTGTATGCTTATTAATTTTGAAAAACTGTTTCTAAGATTATGATTTAACATCATTATTTCAGATATAAAGTATTAAATTTTGAGAGTAACCATCATTTCTGAACTGTGTGCAGGGCAAACTGCTAAGGAAATTCCGGATTTCAATAACATCCTTTTACCTACAGTTTACATCATGAAGAAGGTGTATGATGCTGATCCTGATGACACAACACCAACAAGGAAAATGCATAAAGTACCCAAGGATGGCACAAGCCCAGATATTGTACACAGAATCCAGGAGATCATCCATGAAGATCCAGGAAAGTCAATGTGCTCCATAGCAAGAGAATTGCAGATGTTGAATGTAACAGTTTGCAAGATTCTTAGAAGAGGTCAGTTTATGACACAGCAGACAAGGGGAAAGGCGCTTTGAAAAAGTAAGGAAACTGCTAACAAAATGGAAAAATCCCAAAGGAAAAATCCCTCTGATTTTTCTCTGATGCAAAGAATTTTTAGCAGGACCAAATAGTCAACAGAAGAAATAACAGGTGGTCCTGTGAGAATCTTAATGAAGTTCTAATTGTCATGAAAACAAAATTTCCTGCTACAGTTATGGTGTTAGGTGTTGTCAGCAATGAAGGAGATATCATGACCCGGCATTTTTTACCACAAGGCTTGAAGGTGACTGCTGATGTTTACCTTGACATTTTGAGAGAAGTAGTTGTACAGTGGATAAAGCAAGTCATAAATACTCATCATTTTATTGTCCAGCAAGATGGTGCACCAGCACACAATGGCCAAAAGGTGCAAGAGTGTCTCAGTGTCAATGTTCCTGAGGTCTGGTCAAAGGAAATCTGGCCACCTAGTTCACCTGATGCAAATCCTTTAGATTATTATGTATGGAGCATTTATGAGGGAGAAGTTAATCAACAGCCTCATTCCAATAAAGAGGCTGTAAGATTGAAAACATTATGATGCAACTAGAAAGTATTATGCTTAGTGAAATAAGCCAGTCAGTGAAGGTCAAATACAATATGATCTCACCCATTACAGGACAATAATGAACAAAACAAGCAGCAAGCAAAACAGAACCAGATATATGAATACAGTGAATGAGCCTTCAGTGGGCAGGGGTAAGAGGGGTGGGGGGAGGGGGAGGAAGAGTCAAAGAAGGGTAGCAGTTTAGATAAGAACCTAGTATGGAAGAACCATGGGCATGGACAATAGGTGGGACTGCCTTTGTGGGGGAGTGGGTGGGTGGGGAAGAGGACAGACGGGAGCGAAAAGGGGATGGATGTAATACAACAATAAAATTAAAATTAAAAAAAATTAAAAATAAAATAAAATGGAATCATAGATAAGAAAGTAAGATGTAGAAAAGTGATTAAGGGCATGGGCTCTGAAATAAGCTGTATTCAAATCTAAAAAAAAAAAAATAAGAAAACATTATGCCTGTGGAAAAAGAAAAGTTAATGAAAGCATGCTCAAGATTCTGAAATTGAATCGAGTCTATTATTACAGCAAATGGAGACTTTTTTGAATAATTACAAAAAATAATGACTGTTTATGTATTTCCATATAAGAATAAATTTATTTCAAAATATAACACTTTTATGGTGTGTTGTTTAGGTTACTAAAATTTTGCCAATTTATCATGTGCACTCTGTATATAGAGGACCCATGGACATAAACTAAGAGGGGTAGGACTATGGGAGGGAATGGCAGTCCTGGTTGGAGGGGAGCAAAGGGAAAAGAAATTGGGACAACTGTAACATAATCAATAAAATAAACTTTAAAAAATAAAAAGATTAAATTAAAAAATTTATGCTACTAAAGTTCTTGTTTGATTTTCTTTTTGTCCTTAAAAAGGAGAGCTATATCTAGGGCCGACATATACTCCAAATGGTCAGTAATAATATAACATGTATAACAGTGATTCTCAAGTTCAGACCAAGAGAGAGATGTACTTTAAGTATCAGAGAATATAGGGAAGTTGAAGTTTGTCTTTCTTTTACTGACCATCCATTCTATCAAATCCTGGCATGAAGTCAATACCTTGAGAACCTCCAAATTCCAGCGGTCCTGAGTGTACCGATTCTGACGATGGATAAAGGATCAGATTGCTCTAGTATAAGGACAGGTCCATGAATCTGTTGGAAACCCAGCACCATCATGCCATGCATTTTAAAAAGGGATATATTGCACATATGAGACCTAATTTCTCCTGCGTTTTAATGAGACTGCTTAGTACTTCAGTGACATATTATTTGTCTTTCGATTTAATTATTATCATATTGTTTATATTATTATAAGTTCCCCTCTTGCTGTTGTTTCTTCTACTTTACATCTTCCCCTATCTTGAAGTACATGCTCTAATTTGCATATCGTTTACTTCCTGTTGTAAGATGTCATGTACTCTGGCTAGGAGGTTGTAAGATTTTCTTCCTTAATTCTTGAAAATTTGAATCTTCTGTTCAAATAATTGGCAAATGTGCTAGTTTGTGCTGACTTGTGTGTCAAATATGTTTGGAATCTGGCGAGCCCTTTTAATTATGGGACTTAGAGGACTCAAGGTTTTTTGAAATTCAGAGAAATTTATATCTATTATATTTTATACCACCCCCTCTTCTGAACCATCTGTCCTTTGTGATCTGCACTTGAAGTCCCTTATCTTTTCTTTGAGGATAAGATGAGGAGGGAACCAAAAAACTGGAATCTACTTATAAAAACTAATGTATTTATTCTTACATGTTTAAACTTCAGCCACGATCAATGTACTCTCTATTTGATTCAATAGACCTATTGAGACTTCTTTCCACTGAGACTGGTTTTCCACTCCTCAAAACAGTTTTTGAACTCATTGATTTTGGTGACTTTTAGTGCTTCTGCCATTTCTTGTTTCACCTTTTCCATATTGACAAAATGTTTCCCTTTGAGGAATTTTCTCAGCTAGGAAAATGGGGCAAAATGGGGTGTATAGGGATGGTGGGGCACAAGGTGGAGTCATATATACAGTAAAAAACTGCTGAGCACTCAGCATGGTGTGGGCAGGTACACACATAAACAGCCCATCATGAAATGGGTAGATGTGTTGAAAGTCTTCAAAATATATATATAAATAAATAAAACAAAGCATTCACTGAGGCTGAATCCAGCCTCTCACAACAACACCAGCTGGTACACTGATACAGATGGGTTCCTAGAACATTTATCTAGAGCTAGAAGCCTGTCCTACAAAAAGCCTGCCCTCCAGAAGATAATTCTTCTATCATCCATCATCTATCAGTCATAGATATTTGTCTTTTTGTCACCTAAATTAGTGGCCCAAGAGACTTTTAAAAATATTCATCCTTCAATTTATTTGTTAAATTTTTAACTTGAAAATCATGTTTATTTTAAGAAAGACCTTAGTCATGCTGAATTTTAATCTTCTTATATCTGCTTATTGTTTTTCCATTCATTAATTGTCTTTGCCTCTGGAACTTCTGTTTTATAATCTGGGATGTGCTTATTAGATCTCTCTTCTATTGCTGATACATATTATGGGCAGTGATGGGGGAGGAAGGGATGATTGTAATTAGTAGTTGCATTGGCTTCAAGGCCAGAGGAAACAGGGGCTCCCACTTTCCCAAAATTTCACATAGTCCTAGCATTGGACATTTCTGTTTGCTGTTGGTAATATAAGTTTTATAAATTATGAGTCATGGACCACTTAATCAGAAAAATTACTATTTTTTCTTAACAAAAAATACATCACTTTTACCCCTTGACATTTTCCTCTTTACCAGTCTGTTTTCAGTATTTTGTCACCTAAAATTTATTTGGAATAATGTCAGAACCTAATGGCATCGCAAACACTGACAGGTACTATTTTTGTCAATGAGATTATAGAGTATAATTCCATATAACTTGTTGTTGTCCAAATACTAATGATTTCCAAAAACTAATAGTGCATGAAGAAAATCCATATTTTACTTAAGATTACTTTTTATCATCTTAATTTCTGTATTTTATGTTTATCTTTCCGCTCCATGGCTAAGTGTCAGAGCAGTAACTATTTCCTGAAAAGGGAATAGGCTTCTTCCAAAGGCATTTCCTTGGCACCTCAGTCAATCGGCAAGGATAGGTACCTAAGAGACCAGTAAATCAGCACCCTGGGCTCTGTCCTCCTCTCATTATACCTTCCCTCTTGAGCATGATGAGGCTATATTTATTCTCTAATATTAGCCTTCCATGTGAATGTTTGGAAAAAATAGTTATTTTTGGTTTATGGAAACTTTAGGAATTTTCTAAAAGTGAAAAAATTTCACTTTTTGTATGTAAAAATACATTTCTCTATATTTTGACTACTGAGTGCACTAATACATATAATCTGCAGTTATAGGTTTCTTTTTCTCCTCTCATTCCTTTTTTTCCTCCTACTTTCTGATATTTGTTCAATGTTAATTCAAATTACATTCATTGAGTAAACTGATTCATAATAAATGTTATAGATATTGGGATACAGAAATAAATATGGCATGGTCCCATCACGGGTGTGTGTGTGTGTGTGTATAATTTGTTTATAAACATACAGAATGTAATTCTAGTAATAGTTTACTCTCCAGACCACATTATTTTTAGACCATAAAAACCAAATAAAACTCTACTTTTCATTAGGCCTTTATAGCATAGCATGATTTTCAGTTAAACCATGTGAAGTTATATTATACAGAACTCTGGAAAGGTGGGAAAATAGGGATTATTGTTTTTTATTTTTATCCTTTTATCCAGACCTAGTCACAAACATCAGTTTGTTTATTTCCTTGGCAAGTAAAAAAATATCCTAAGTCCCTAAAAATATTTATTAGCCTTTTTGGTATTTCATAAAATTATATATAACTTTAAAAAGCATTTCTAACCAATTATGGTGGGAAAAAATGTACTCATTTAGAATCTTGGCTTACTGAATCTAATAATAGCTCAAAATTGATTTATTCAATGAGTTGATGAGAATACATACATCTCACACTTTAATTCAATAAAATGCAATACCTGTTTTAATAAATTATTTTAATCACATGAGAACTTCCAGAAAATTTACCACCTTTTTAAAGCTGATTTTGTAGAAATCAGCACATAACCTATGATCTGTTGCAATTACCTAAAAAGATACAAAGGGATGGTGTTGGAGTTTAGCATATATATTCATATGTTTTGTAGCAAAAGCTGTTTCAGAATCACTAATGTGTGGTAAATTTTCTATTCATAAACTAATTTGAAGGATTTACCTGTAATCTGAAATAACATGTAACTGAAATTAAGGGGTTTATCATAATATTTTAGAAACAGAATAATTGAGTAATCTTTGTTAAATAGTGACATTAGTCAGCTTTGATAAAGCAAAGTAAATCAATGACTGAAAGTGAGCAATACTTAGAGGTAAAACATTTTTCAAGAGAATTGGTTAGAAACTAAATATTTTCAAAAATTCTTACACTGTCAAAATGGTGAGGTAGAGGAAGCTAGAGATCTTCCTCTTCAGATCTACACAAGACATTGGGCATGTCCATGAATCCACAAATAAGTAGTTAGAAACAAACCTATCATGGAGTCTATTTTGAGATAGATCTGTGCCCATATGAGATAATAGCCAGAGCCGCACTCATCAGGGAGACCTTTGCCTTTTGGGGGCCTTGTATATAACCAAATGTATCTGGTCATAAAACCTCAAATTCTGTATTCTAATGTGAAAAGTTCTTAGCAGGAGAGACAGCTAGTATATCTTTTACAGGGACAGAACCAGATGGATCTGTATATGTATGTACATATATATGTACATATGTATGTGTGTGTGTGTGTGTGTGTGTGTAGGAGAGTGTCTCAGGTTAAGGGTTGTTACAATAGGAAGTGCCTTTTATGCCATGTGTCCTCCTGTGCAGCTGTTGCATGAGGACAGGAAGTGGGAAGGCCATTCCTCAGTTCTCAGTAATGAGTCAGCCTAGAGGTTACAGGAACTTAGTAGTAGCAGAGGAGCCTTGAATCCCTAGGGATGTAACTGGTTTGTAATTGGGGTTGAGGCCAATGATGTACCAATTTGCCTAAGTCAGTTCATTTGAGTTAAAGACAATTAGTTGGGACAAGTAATGAATAGGCCATTTGCAAAACATTTTACTTTCAGAATTTTATCTTAGAAATTTATTTTAAATTTAACTGTTACAATTTTTTCCAGGCTGGTGTATATAATGGCTTAATCAGAGCCAGAATTGATTCAGATTTGTGAAAAGGACTCTTAAGTAGGAAAAAAAGCATGCGAAATATTGTATATCGTTAGAGTTCTTTAAAGGAAACATTGCAAACTAGCCATAATAAAATATATTCTAGAATTTGGGCTATCTCCCTGAAATCTTCCTTTCAGGTAGATATGTTTTGGCTTAAACAATGAGACAATCTGCCTCACCTTAAAGTAAAAAACTGGGCTGTATTTGACTTAAATCAATTATTTATTGTTTTTGTCACCTAGGGATCAAGGGTGATTAAAAATATTTGAGCCAAGAAATAATAGTTTTTTTGGTGTGTGTGTTAATTTGATGTGAGGTAGCTCATTACTCGTCTCTGTTTTTCTTCATTCTCTCTCATGGTTCTTCAGGTAATGGACCAAGTCTATCTTCCTCTTACAGACCCAGAGAGCTGCTTGTCTTTGGACAAGAACATACAGAAAAGATATGAGGCACTTCTTTTATCAAATTTTAAAATAAAGAGCCCCAGTGTTTTCAGAGTGAATTTGAAGTTTGATGGCTTAAAAAATTGCAAGTTAAAAAGCACATTAGTGATTATGTCTAAATTGCACCAGAAATTATGAACCTGTTTAAAACAGGTTGTCATTCTAATATCACCATAGGTCCCACAAAAAGTCTTTTGCAATGAAGGTTTTTGTTTATGACTCTATCCTCGCCCTATATGCTTTTCCACAACATCATTGCTTTTCTCTTTTTAATAACTTACTAAAAATAATTCCCAAGGATACAATGTTAATCTTAGAACAGATTAACAAAAATGGAAGCTTTTATTTTCTATTTCTGAGCTTTGCCCTTGGCAGTTTCATAGTAAGTTCAGTATCTGAGTCTCCCCCTAATGCAAAAAAATAGAAGTTTAATTATTATTTATACTCAAAGATTATTATTGATAGGAAAGACTTGATGCTAAATGACCTTCAGATCAAAGCAATATTACAACATCATTTTGACAATATACCAGTGTAACAGCTAGGAGATTATCTCTAGTGTAAGGTTAGCCTTTCCATTCTTTATGGTTTTGCTCAGAATGCGTGGTAATCTAGTTACTGAAGCAGAGATACACATTCATTTGAGGGAGAAGAAATTGGTTTCTTTGCCTTTAGTTTTGTTAGTTTCCTGCATGAAAGAAATTGCAGATATTTTTTATGTTATTAGTGTTCAGAATTTTGTGTGCCGAACACTTCAAAAAGGCCAATATTAAAAATGTGAGCATTTGGAGTTAGGATAGGTTTATTGATCAAGAAGGTTACAGCTGGAGAAGATGGGGTTGGGGGCGCTTCCTGGTCCTCAAATCCATCTTCAGCAAGGCCAAAGTTCAGACTTCTTTTAATTCAGGGGAGGGGAAAATGAGAGGGTCATGTCTCAAGTAGGAGCTATCAGCCTGAAAGCTATGGGAATAGAGCAGACACAGACAAGATGGGGTCAGAGACACCCAGGATTTCACTCTTTTGCAGTGTTTAAGGATGTCTTTGAAATCAATCTATTTTTGGACAAAGTTATTTAGAAGCTTGTGTATAGGAAAAACAGTCACACTATACCTGGAAAGCAGAGTCATTATCAATAGCATTTAGTTAAAAGGACAGTAAGATGGATAAGACACAGGCCCTAGAGTGGAAATAAAGTGCATGCTTTGATGAACCTTTATCACTGGCTTAATTATTTCATGTGCTTTGAAGGGCTTTTTTGTTATTAATCATGTTTTTGTGTTCTCTTATTTGACTCTTTACACAAATGAAAGACTTCTGAGGAAGTACCTTTTAAAGGGGAATTCCTGTTGTGCTTTGAACACTATAATCCATTGTTCAGCCCATAAATATATGAAAATATAGGTACTGTAAACAATGCTTTCATTGCTTGTTTTTGATCTCCCACTTTCCTTTCTTTCATAGGTTAGCTCTTTGGGTCTGTGGCTCCTGGTTTCCAACGTCTCACAGTTATTCTGCTCTGTCTTCTGTTAGTGATCACACTGGTTCCACAGTAGACAGTAGTTAACTACAGTTTTCATGGTCAATTATTAATGAATGTTTCATTTTATCTGTAATAGTACTTTGCTAACAAAACTGCTGTGAAGTTAATTACCTGGCAGTTTTTTAAAGGATACAATTGAAAGAAATGGCTTTGCTGTTAAATTGTCATGCAGACCCACTTTTGTCATTACAGGATAACAACAGGCCCTTTGGTCCCCAAGCCAGGCAGATAAAATAGTCACAGAACTGAAATAGAAATCCGATGGGTTCTGGAATCTATGGCTTTACAATTTGGGAGGCATTTGATTATGTATGTCCTTTGTAGATTATTCATGTTCTTTGAACCTGGTTGAAAAAAATGTTTATATTTCATCCTGCTGAGTTCCTCACGTTTAAAAGAAGAGAATGAGTGGCTTCCACAAATCAAGGTACCCTAGGTGGCAGAGGTTTCCCTCACAAACAATGACTGAAGGGGACACCTGGCCACAGGCAACTCAAAAGACTGCATTGCTAAGCTGGCTGAATCGTGAAGAATGGATGTTTATAGGAAATGGCAATTCCTAAAAGATACAGATAGGCTAAAAACTCATGTCAGTCTTGATTCATTTAAAAAATTTTTCTCTACCCTAGGCTGGCTGGTATGGCTCAGTTGATTGGAGCGTCATCCCATAACTGAAGGGTTTGATTCCCTGTCGGGGCTCATGCCTAGGTTGTGGGTTCAATCCCCTGTCTGGGTGTGTGTAGGAGGATGCTTCTCTCACCGATGTTTCTCTCTCCCTCCCTTTCTCTCTTTTTCTCTTTCTAAAAGCAATGGAAAAATGTCCTCAGGTGAGGTTATAAAACATTCTTCTCCATGAAAATGCTGAGGCAATAGCCTTGAGATTTTTAATTAGGAACTTTCTACTCCTAGTGATGGAACAGTCCCCAACTTCTGGTGACAAAAGTGGGCAGCAGACTCTCTCCAAGCACTGGGGGCTGTTGCCTCCTGCCCTTCCTGTTCAGGTTGACTGAGAGCAGCAAGACACGCTGGAGCCTCTGCACCTGCTGCTGCTGCTGCTGCAGCCACCGGCCACTGGCCACTGGCTGCTTCCTAGGAACCGAAGGAGGACAAAGCCCAGGTTCCCTTAACCTGTGTGGGGCCCTGATGTTGCCACCCTGGCACTCATCTGAATCAGGAACATGCCCATCACGTTGTCTGCGACTAACCTTGTGGGCCATTGTCCTCCCCTTGCTCCTCTTGGGTGGCTGCCAAAACAGGATTCGTCTAGACTACAGGCCCTTGAGCTCTCTTTTTCTTATAGCATTTATTTTAGCAACTTGAAATTGTAAATTCTTTCTCTGTCCCTTTAATTGTAAAACATCTCCCAGTCTCTTGCCATTTTTGTAACCCATCAGTGTCTTTCCCAAGGATCTGGGAGCCTTCCCTTTGGTTCCTTTGAAATGTAATCAGGGGAGATAGTGTTCCTATCTCGCAGTCTCTGTGGAAGGGTAGGAGGCTAACTTCAACGATAGACTATTAACAAACACAGATGCTCTAATTACATTAACAGATTTTCCCCCAATATCCTTCAGTACTTTTCCACTAGCTCATCTTAGCAATCAAAACCTCTCCCGTCTTTTGTTTCCCTAGAGCTGAGCTCAGTCCTGTACTAAAATCTATGTCCCTTACTATAGTAGCTCAAATAAAATGTCTTGCAATTTTTAACAAGTGTCCAGTACATTTTTACTTGGACATGTAGGACAAGGCCTGGGCCTTTGTACTTTCACTAACTCCCCCAGGTAATTCTGGTACTGACCCAAATTTGAGAACCACTTTATTTTTAGCAATATTTTACAAAAAACCCACAGTCATAAGTCTTGAAATCTATTTGTACTAAAGTACAGACTTGAAATACGAAGAAATATTATTCCCTTCTTGCAATGGCATCTTTTTAAATGAAAAAAAAAAATTGGCCATAACTTGCTTACCTTGTTCTTTATGCCAAGTCAATCCAACAATGATTCTCAGCCTTTTAATCAATCTGGCCTTCTTGATTTCTGAGGAAGAATATGGCCGGGGCCCCTCAGCGAGTGGCTTAGTGTGGCAGTCACTCTAAGGAGGTAGAAATTGGGGTGGGATAAGGAGGAGGGGTATGGAGTATGTTTGAGCCTCTTGGTGGTTCTGCTTTCTCCAGCCCACACACTGAGAAAAGCTGCTCATAGCCTTCTTGGATTGTCCCTTGGTTTGCCTGGGTGAGTTGCTCAGAAAGGAGATCATCTCCCACCCATGTTTTTCTTTAGCAATGCCTGGCAACAAATAATAGCTTAATAAAATATTCTTGTCTTACCCTGGCATTTTGTAGGATTTTGCTCATCTTCTCAGTGTGTATCCTAACCTATTCTTCTTTTAGGCCTTGCATGATATAAAATTAACTTTACATGTGAATTTTTTTAATGGATTTTATTTATGGGGCAGAGAGAGTGTTTCAAATTAGAATAGGAAGGAGAAGGGTAACTTTACCTTAATTTTCCAGCAAAAAGTGACCAATTCTGAATCACTTTATACATTTTTATTTTATTTATTTTTAAAAGATTTTATTTATTATTTTTAGAGAGAGGGGTAGGGAGAGAGGCAGAGAGGGAGAGAGACATCAGTGTAAGGTTGCTTTTCACCTGCCTCCAGCCATGGACCTGGCTTGCAACCTGGTTGCGTGCCCTGGCTGGGGAATCGAACCAGCAACCTACTTTATACATGTTTAAAATCCAATTTAAGCCCTGGCTGGTAGCACAGTGGATAAGGTGCCTGCCTGTGAACCCAAAGGTCGCAGGTTCGATTCCCCAGCCAGAGCATATAACAAGGTTGCAAACCAGGTCTCCAGTCAGGTCTGTGGCTGGAGACAGGTGAAAAGCAACCATTCATTGATGTCTCACTCCCTCTCTGCCTTTCTCCCTTCCCCTCTTTCTAAAAACACTGAAATAAAATCTTAAATAAAAACAATCCAATTTATACGTTTATGAAATCTTGATTATTTTTAGTTGAAGAAACAAACTTATTTTATCTATTCTTCATAGAACCTATTATGTGCCATGTACCATATTAGTTAGGTACTAGGAATACAAAAACAAGTATTCTATAGGTCTCTGTACATTATGGTTCAGAATGAGAGACAGACAAAAATCAATGCAATAGTATTTGATAAATACTTTGACCAAAATATGAACAAGTATTTCTTTCTACTATACCTCTGATGTTCTTTCCCAGAGACTTTGTATTAATAATTTGCTCTTAAAACAAATGTTAATATTTATAATTGTCAAAACTTTGAAGCAATGCAATCAAGATGTCCTTCAGTAGGTGAATGGATAAATCAATTCATACATCAGAAAATGGAAATTATTTAACACTAAAAAATAGCTATTAAGCAATGAAAAGACAAGGAAGAATCTTAAATGCACATTACTAAGTGAAAGAAGCAAATTTGAAAAGGCTAAATACTGCCAAAGCCAAAATTATGGAGACAGTAAAGAGATCAGTGGTTACCAGGAACCGGATTTTTAGGACAGTGAAACTACTCATTATGATACTACAGTGCGGGGTACACATCATTAAAATTTTGTCTAGACCCATAGAATATATAACACTAAGAGTGAACCCTAATATAAACTATGGACTCTGGGTGAAAATGATGTGTAGGTTCATTGGTTGTAACAAATGTACCATTCTAGTGGGCCATGTTGATTATGGGGCAGCTATTTATTTGTGAAGGAAGAGGATAAATGGGAAATTCCTTTACCTACCTCTCAATTTTGGTGTGAATCTAAAACTGCTCTAAAAATTAAGTTTATTTAAAAACAAAAACAGCCCTGGCCAGTGTGGCCCAGTTGGTTGGAGCTTCATTCTTTAGACTAGAAGGTCACAGGTTTGATTCCCAGTCAGGAAAAATGTCTAGGTTTCATTCAGGTTTGATACCCAGTCAGGGTGTGTATGGGAAGGCAATCAGTTTCTCTCTCCCATTGATGTTTCCTTCTGTCTCACTTCCCCTCCATTCCCCTCCCTCTAAAATTATTTAGCATGTCCTTAAGTGAAGATAAAAAAGAAAAACAAACTGAATCTTACTGTGGACTTTTGCTTTTGATTATCTTCTATCATGACTCAGTATTTTAAAAAGAACTTTATTATTTCCTCAGTATGCGCTTCCTAGCAAGTTGTATCTGGTCAAATGGAAGCTCATGGTTTCTGCAGATGGTCTTTGCACAGATCACCCAGATACTCACCTGGCCTGAAGCAGATGGTCAGAAATACGGAAACCAGTCGTGCTCCCTTTGCATGGTAGCATTGGGCCATAAAAATGGCCATGCAAACTAAAATAGTTCAAAGTAACCATGTTCAGTCAGGTAGGCTATGTCACAGTCCAAATAAAGACCACTGAAGGGATTTGGAGTAGGAGGTGGGAAAATGAGGAAATAAAAGGGAAAGAATATTTACATAGTAGCATACACATTCTTCTTCTAGAAGAGGTTTTCTCAAATTCAACACTGTTGCCATTCTAGGCTGAATATTCTTCACTGTAAGGGACTGTCCCTGTGCAGTGCAGGATGATTAGCAGCATCACCAGCCCCTGCTTAGTACAAGCTGGTGGCATCTTTCAAGTTTGACAAAAGTAAGTGTTCCCAAATGTGGCCACATGTTTCTTGCGGGGAAAAATCACCCCATATTAGCAACTACTGTATTGCTATAAATATTCAGATTATCCTCACTGAGGTGAAATCATAAGCAGTCATTATATTTAGAAGTATCATTTAGATTTTATTGGAATATTCTATATATGAAGGACGATGCTTTTTACATGACCAGTAAGTAGTTGAGCTTTTCATACAGGGAAAAGAAAAGCAAGTATACTGACAATTTTAAAGACTATCATCTACTCAATAAGAATGATACATATGTGTTTATTTATTCACTATGACATTTATGGATAGGTTATGTGACAGCAGTTTGTCTCTGAACTCCAATTTGTTATTAGACCTGGGTCTGTATGACACCTCCTTCTCCTTTCCCCAAGTTTCAGGCTGATAGAGTTTGCAACTTGAATAAAAACTGTGTGTGTGTGTGTGTGTGTGTGTGTGTGTGTGTAAATTTGGTGATATTGTGATTAATAAATTCTTTTAAAAATAAGCTTCTTATAGCAAAAATGTGTTTAAGAATACCAACAATGGCTCTTCATAAATCATTTAAATAGAGTTTGTATGCCCCTTCAGCTGAATATACTGGGAAATGTCTAGACACTGCTGCTTTTTCTCTAGAGAGATTCCAGGTAATAATACAGTTTCATAGACAGAGCTATGAATCCTGCAGATATTTTGCTGCTCTCCAATAGCCCATTTTCTGAATTTCTTTCCACTTCAGTAGAGATTTTCTTTCTTTTAGATAGTAACACATTTGGCATACCTTCCTGTACGACTTTCCCTTCTAAAAGTAGGTAAGTTTCTAGTACCTGTCATAGATACAGTTGCCTACCTGCCTTTGAATCAGCTTTATTGATGCAAGCCCATGCACATTAATTTTAATTTTCTAAAGAAAGACCTCTCCCCACTAACCTGACTTCAGCCATCATCATGGAAGTGGAGAGACAGAAGAATTCTCTGCAACCAAATGCTGGTGGTTTCTTTTGAATGCTGCTTTTGCAGTTCAGAAGTCTGATTCTGAGATGCACAAATTCTTCATGACACTTTCTGACAAGGAAGGCAATCAAAGAAGAGAACAACCTGTCCTCTTAGGATTCTCTATGCACTTCCAGCAAGGGGATGGTAGCATGGTAGAGGGAGGGAGACACCCAGCTTTCTGTGGTCACTTTGGTCCAGTGTGTTACAATGTGATTTCCCAGTGGTCATGTCTGGGAAGGACATGGTGTGGGATGTGAGAATGGAGGGCATAGTGTAGAGGACTGAGGTGGAGAGAATGCCTTTCGGAAGGTATTAAGCATGTTGGAGAGTTGGAAGTTCAGATTAGGAAAGGAGAAATTCCAGGAAGTGAGTGCTATTCATGGAAAGTATGAAGGGGATGGTGGTGGTAAAAGGACCCATGTACTTAAGTAAAGTTTGATGTCCTTTGACATTTCCTCCGGAAACAGAATACAGACAGTAATGCTGTTAATTAATTTTTGTTTCTTGGACACGTTGTTTTTCTGTGTGGATTGGGAATAATTATTTGTATCCTATTCCAGAAGTTATTGGTGATAGAGGGACTTAATGCCTATTTATCTGCTGTGCCTATTGAGTAGCCCCATAATGTATCATCTCTCTTTCCCAGGAGAGGACAGATGGGACATCCCTGTCACCTATAATAAACATTTTATTGACATTTAGAATTTTCAGGAGAATTATATCTTTAAGCACGTTTAATTTTCTTTAATGTTTAATATTTTCTTAAGCACAGACTTTGTTGTCTGATATCTATTTTGATGACTTACGTGATATATCAACTTCTGCCTCTTACAACAAACACCCTGATAAATGGTTGGTTGCATTAAAATACTGTCTATTATTGCAAAAAATGGAGACTGTTTTGAACAATTAAAAAAAATGTCTGTTTAGGTATTTACACATAAGAATAAATTTATTTCAAAGTATAACACTTTTGTGGTATGTTGTTTATTTTACTAAAACTTTATTGCATGCACCCTGTACATATATATATATATATATATATATATATATGTGTGTGTGTGTGTGTGTGTGTGTGTGTATATATATATATATATATATATATATTTTTTTTTTTTTTGGCTATCAAAGTTTTTTGAGAAGTGTATATTTTGGGCTTTTAGTTGACTTTTATGCATATATACTGTATATGCATATATATACACTGCAATTCACTTGAATAATTTTATAATTTTTCTCATTGTAAAATACCTTTTTTAATTTTAAACAAATTGCTTTTGTCCTTTAAAAAGGAATATAAGGGACATAATTTTTGGAGGGGGTATTTTTTTTGTATTTTTTTATTCCCAAAGCACATCCTAAAACTTTAGGATTCTTACACAAAGTAGTGAGCATTTAGTCTGAAAGAAAATCCAAAGAAAAGAGGGTTTATATGAGATCAACTAACCATGCAGGGGTTGAATTTCAAATTCAGAGAATAAAAATGGTTTATTAAAAAACTATGTTAGCTCACCATTTCCAGACTATGCTTTTGAAATAGTCAATGCGCTCCTTCAGGTAATCTCAGACAGTGGTTCATTTTCTTTTGTTAATGGAAATAAATAGAGAAAGATATTTATTTATTTAATTCCTTGATGCTGGCATGTATCAGCATGTTATGTAACTATGGTTCTATTTATGGTTCGAGTATTTGTTGTGTTACATTTCAATTATAAAAATAATTTCAGTCCATGGCCATTTGAAGTGGATCCTAGCTGGGCTCAACTTGAGAATAAGCATCTTACTGCTTGCTGAGCCAGCGGGCCTGTGACCTCTAGGGACATCTATTAGCATACATTGATATGCCGAAGAGATTTTGTTTTAGGCTAAAGCAGAAAGATTTTTTCTTAATTGCAGGAGCACATAGTGGTGAAGTAGGATAGATATGAACAATGGAGGGAGCAGAATAGCTATAGCCCCTTTGGATTTTTGTGCTTTGACAGAGCAAGGTAGAAGAAAAAGCTGAAGGAGCCATTTTCATGGGAAATGCCAAATTTGCCTGATCTTTGTGAGAGGAACTAGGCTGCCCCAAGGACAGTGACAGCAATGATTAGAATGAGTGAAAGAAACTTCTTTCTAACTTCAGACAGTGATCAGCAAACTCGGACTCTTCAAAGACTGGCTACTTTAGGAACAAAGAGAGGTAGCACTTCGACATGGACACAGACATTCACAGAGCATATGAAGCAGTGGCAGTGACTATCAATTTTTATGCAGGAAGGCAACCCCCAAAAAGAAAACTTGAGAGCGTATTTGTTCTTTCCCTTCTAGGGACTCCCAGAAATACCTGGGCAGGGGACTTTTTTTGGGGACTGGAGTCCTTCCCCATCAGTCAGTAGGGACAGTGACTTAATGAAATTTTGACCTCTATTATTAATCCAACTTCTTTCTCCAAAGGTTGGTGAGGTCTGCAAACATTCACATTATCTTTATCTATGGAGTTTTAAAATTATCTTGATTATCCTTTTTTAAAAAGGGTGCAGCTAATTACAAAAAAAAAAAAAACAAAAAAACCAAATATAAAAAACCCATAATACCAGACTGATATTCACTAATAGAGTTTTGTTTCCACAGTCTGAGCTCCTTATGAAACTTTGGAAGTGTGCATATTAATAAGTTTAATAATTCAGCAAGAAATGAGGGAGCATGTGTAGTTCAGAAGCAATTAGTCAATGTTATTAGAACATAACCTAAAAATTGTATCAATACATATTGAGAAAGATTGCACTCAGCTTCAAAATTTAAGAATTACATATTAAATTATCAGATCATTTATTTGATAGTACAATTAGGATTGTGATTCTATTTTTTACTTGCTAGAATACAGCATTAAACAAAAGCACATGTTATTTTAGTATGCTGTGCTGAAAATTGGGAGATGTGTTAGCTAGACAATGGCTGGTTTTCAACAAACACTATGCTATGTCACTTGAGAATGTCAAAACTCAAATTGAAGAACACTGGCAAAGGTTCCTATGGGATGTTGTGATTCAATATTAATGTATTGAATTCACTTAAGGTTCATGCTTCTGTTCTTTTTTGCACTGATTTGGGGCTGTGTACCTGAGAACCGTTTCCATTCTTGTCCAAAATGTATCCTGAAGAGCTGTTTATTTCATTTGCATTCTTTCACTACTAAAGCAACAGACAGAATGCTCTAATACTTACTGACTGAAAGATATTGAACAAGTCACTTATTTTCTTTTTATCTTTATTTTGTCATCTATGAAGGGTGGGTAAAAGAAACCCTAATATTGATGTTTTAAGGAACTGAAATATGGCAGCTCCCAGTATATTTCTATGTATTTTGCAATAGCAGATTCTTGGCTTTTAATTCTGGTCTTTGGTCTTCTTCCCATCCATAGTTCTAGGGTTGTAATTATATGGTCTTCATTTCTTAATTCTCTACTTAGACTTGCCTCTATTGATGATGTGAGATAAGATATATTTTTAACTCCAGTAAATCTCCATATCCATTGTTTTCTTTTGAAAGGTCTTTTTATTTATATTTTCCCCATTTCTCTTCCTAATACCACAGCCTAGTTTGGGTTCGTATTACCTTATGCAAGAATTACTGAGCAAGCAATTATCTCTAGCAGGTGTCTGATAGCAGACTTCCCCTTTCCGTTTGATGTGCCTTACATTGCTTTTGGATTATTTTCCTTAAAATTCACATCACACCCCTAATCAACAAAAGAAAAATTGGGCATGTTGACAAATATTTAAGTTATATCATGTCCTAATTTCTTTCCTTGCTTTTGTAGCTCTTTATAACAGAAACATTTATACCCAATGGCCCTCTTCATATATTCTCTTCACTTTAGAAAGGTTTTTTTTCCCTGTGGTTGTTTATTATGGCCTCCTTGCCTTTGTATACACCTTCCCCCCAACCAGCATGCTTCTCCTTATTCCCTACCCATCCTTCTGAAATCATTTAGGTTTTTCTTTGCCCTTGAAACTTCCAATCCAAGTTATGTGAAAACTTACCGACTAATTATGTCTACAGTACTCCTTTGTCAGTGATTTTTATGCATACAACTAACTGACTCCTGGCCTTTAAAAAATATTGTGGTTAAATATACATAACTTAAATTTCATAATTTATCAGTTTTGAATATACAGTTCATTTACATGAAGTGCATTCACACCGTTATGCAATAATCAGCACTATCCGTCTCCGGAAAGCTTTCATCATCACAAACTGAAACTCTATCCATGAAACAACTCCCTATTTCTCACTCCTTCAGTCTCTGGTGACTGCCCTTCTACTTTCTTTATCTATGAATTTGACTATTCTAGGTGCTGCAAATAAGTGGAATCATACAATGTTTGTACTTTGGTTCCTGGCTTATTTCTCTTAGCATAAAGTTCTCAAATGTAGCATGTATCAAAATTTCTTTTCTTTTTAAAACTGAATAATATTTTATTGTATGTGTAGATCACATTTTGTTCATTTACTTGCTGATGGACAGTTGTTTTCACATTTTGGTTGTTGTGAATTTGTGGCTATAAAAATTGATATTCAAATATCTGTTCAAGTCCCTGATTTCAGTTATTTTGTGTATATACCCAGAAGTGGAATTATGGATCATTCTATGCTTAATTTATTGAAGAATTGTCATTCTGTCTTCCACAGTGGTGGCACCATTTTATATTACCACCAGCAGTATACAGGGATTCCAGTTCCTTTATATCCTTGCCAAATTTATTTTTTGCTTTTTGGATGATAGTCATCCTAATGGGTTTGTAATGGTATTTCATTGTGATTTTGATTTGTATTTCTCTAATTATAGTGACTAATTTTACTGTGCTTATTGACTATTTTTATATTTTTATATCCATTATATCAACAATAGATGTTGGAGAAACATCTGTTCAAATCCTTTACCTGTATTTGAGTTGGGATTTTGAGGACCTTTTAAACAGCATACATTCAAAATAGTTTAACAGGGTTTTGAAGATTTAAGTCATCACAGAGAGCATGAGATAATGCATTGTGTGTATGATGCCCTGGGAACCACTGAGGAAGATAGGGCTTTTCAATGGTCTCAGATGCCTTACTTATTTGGTACATTATTAAATTGTTTTCCATCAATTTCTTTGTTTATAGCAGCTTTTCTCTTTGGTGTTCATCTATCTGCCTATATTCTAACTTGATGTCTGGATCTGATTTTTACTTGGAAAATTCTTAACCTGTTTTCTTGTTAGAGCTATGCATAAATTATACTAAAAAGCTATCGTGAATGCCTGAGGACTTATTTATGGGTAAAGAGAAGAAGCTTTATTGAATGGAGTTCATGATGTCAAACATATTGCTTAGTTTTGTTTTTTACTGATGAATCTTGGTGAGATTTGTTGGTGGTCTTTTCTATAGTTGTGAGGTTTTGCCGAGTAAGCTTTTCAAGTATAGCAGCCATATTTGGTTCTTCACTTACTCTCCATTACTATATTTATTCTGTTGACTATTCAGTGGGTATCTAAACAATATATTTTAGTTGTTTTATGGTGGGTTAATTAAAGTTGTATCACAGGGCAGTTTACATGGTGATTTTCATCAGTTTTTTCAATTATCAATTATCAATTCAATTTCAATTATCAATTACTTACTTTTAACATTATGGTCATTAGTCTCATGGACACAGACAACAGTCCAGGGATTGCTAGAGGGAAGAGGATGTGGGGGAAGTTCAAAGAAGGTCAAGGGGATATATGGTGATGGAAGGAGACTTGACCTGGGTTGATGAACACAATACAATATACAGATGATGTATTATAAAATTGAATACCTGAAACCTATATAATTTTATTGAATCAATGCCACCCCAGTAAATTCAATTAAAAATCCTTTCCCAATCCACAAAACTTAAACAAATAAATAAAAAGGAAGGAAATTCTGTCACATGCTGCAACACACACAAAAAAATAAAGTTATGGCCATTATTAAGGAGAGTCTTTAAGATTTCTTTTATTGATGCTTTTAAAAATATCAACTTAATAGGCTTTGCTGTGTTACAAATAACCCTGAAACTTAGTGGTTTAAAAAGACATCATTAGCTAATTTACTCATGATTCTGTGGGTTAACAGTTTGCATTAGGCTCAGCTGGGCACTCCCTCTCTCTGATAGTCTCACTTGAATTCACCCCTGTGGCTGAAGTTAACTGGCAGGTAGGCTGGGATCTGGTTGGTTCTAGATGGCTAAACTCACAGTTGGCACTTGGCTTGGGTGACCAAGATACTGGATCATATACCTCTACTTTCTAGCAGCCTAGCCCAGACTTCTTCATAGGGTTCCAAGAGTACTGTAACAGGAAAGGGCATGCTGCAGTGTGCAAGTGTTCTTCCTGTCTCTGTCTCAGGTTTGCCAAGGTTCTTTCCCAAAGAATTCACATTACTTGCCCAGGTTTAGGAGAAAGGGTTATAGATTCTATCTCTACAAGAAAGGAGCTGCAAACTACTATGGTTATTATTTTGTGTTCTGTCTACCAAAACATTAGTATGAACTCATACCCTTGATTTTGTTGATGTATTATAAATCCCACATGAAAACAGTATATCCAAAATATAAGACAGATACAATAAATAAATACAGGATCCTGAAATGGCATGAGGTGTGGATATGTTGCCTTTTTCTCAGAATTTGTGAGGTAAGAAAATTACTAAAATACCCAAGTCACTTTGTGTTAATCATATAAGACAATTGAATGCCAAAAATTTTAACATCAAATCACTCCCCAAAGTAGCTCTGTCCTTTTAAATTTTAACTTCTATAGAATATCAAAAAAAGAAAAAAGGGAGTAAAAGAGAAAATATAGAATAATATTCTAGTCATAAATCTATTGAAGTTACCTAAGCTATTTGGAAGCTAATTATGACTGTGTGCAAAGCAAATGATGTGAGAACTGAATTAATGAAGACTGGCTACCTCCTACAAGCTAATGAGGCATGCTTTATACCAATAGTGTCACAGACTGAAAAATTAAACCTCTTGGTGGCAAGAAAAAAGGAGCAGCCCATGTTATGAATAACAAGCAAGGCCAAAGAAGTTCCTAAAGGCATTCTCTGAGATTAACATAACAGTCTTTGCTTACTTTTCCATTTCTATGATTCTATGGAGTGTAGAATCCCTGAATTTTCCTCATATTTTGTCCTTCCCACTGAAGAATTGATAGATACAGCCCCATAGAATCAACGTGGGACAGAAGTGCTACTGGTCAAACGCATTTCTATTTCTCACGTGTTGGCACATAGGTATAGTGGTGGCACCTTTTTTTTTTTCTTCTTCTTGGCATGACCATGTAGGGATTTTCATCTTGGTTCTTTTTTTAAAAGATTTTATTTATTATTTTTCAGAGAGAGGGGCAGGGAGAGAGGCAGAGAGGAAGAGAGACATCAATGTATGGTTGCCTTTTACCTGCCTCCAGCTACGGACCTGGCTGGAGACCTGGCTTGCAACCTGGTTATGTGCCCTGGCTGGGAATTAAACCAGCGACCTTTGGGTTCCCAGGCTGGTGCCTTAACCACTATGCCACCAGTCAGAGCTCAACTAGGTTCTTTTTATATCTCTTTCCCCCATTAACTCTGTGTGTGTGTGTGTGTGTGTGTTGGTTTATATACGGCACCAGAAACTAGTGTTAATGCACAGTGCATTAATAACACTGTGAGGCAGGTACTAAAATTACCCCCACTTATAGATAAGAAAAATGAGATGCAAATAAATTACTAAACCAGGGACACACTGGTAATAAGTGATGTCATCTGATCCCAGAGCCCCCATTTTTAACTACTGTGCTGTAGATCTCTATCACTATACATAAAATAGTTTGACTCATTTGGGAGAGATGGCTTTAATATATACAAAAGAAGAACATTAATACATTGGGCCTGATTCAACCATTGAAATAAAATACTTTCTGGAATAATTGAATATTAGTCTTAAAACCAGAAGGTAACATTTTACATCTTATCCACTTAATAGTTGTGTGAATTGTTCAAGACACTTCAAATAAACATTTCAACTAACACTGTATGAATTATATACAGTTAATTGCATACTAATCCATAGAATATATTAAGATTTTATCCATTTGTAAAATAGAGCATTGAATTATAAATTGGAAGTCAAGTCTAACTCTTTTATCTTGCACTAGTTGGTTGTGAGTGGATAAATTACTTAAATTTTTTTTTCTTATTTCTCCAATTATAGAACAGAACAACTTTTAAACCCTATCCTTTAAAATTATCACAGGAATGTAAGAAAGAAAAATGAGAAAGTAAATTAAATTGCTTTGAAAAGGTATACTATAAATCTTAACTGGTAGCATTGCTACAAATAGAACTCCAAAGTATTAAGTTTTATGTGATATTTAGGTCCTTTTTAAAGGTCTCTCTTCTGTTCAAATAGGGCTGGTATTGAAAAAAGTTGGTGGTTATTGAGTCATATGATTCCTGTTTTGGTTGGGAGGCTATATGATTTGTTCTATATATTTCTCTCCTTAATGATTTTATATTAAATTCTCCAGGCTTGCGAGAATGAGAGAGTCAGCTGTAATAATGTTTTAAAATATTTTAATTCTCTGTATATAATGTATATGTGTATATACATACCTATGCACATATACACCCATTAGTATTTTTTTACCTTTACAATTATAGTCATCATTAGAAATGGAGCATTCTTGGAAGTTGGTTCATTAAAACCTCACATTGTGTGACTGACAATAATATTCCTCATTATTGGCAGTGAATCACTATTCTCAACTTGGGCGTAGAACCAAGTCTCCTGAAATAGAATCCAGGGCATTTTTCATTGTCCATGGTAGTAGTTACCTCTTCTGCCAGTGTTCTGATGTAGTAGTTTCTTTCTTTGATCTTATTCTTTCTTTTCACTTCTTCCCACTTAGTTCACTTCTTATTACATATTCAGATTTCCTCTCTCCTTTATTTTCATGGTAATATTGAAATCAGAAAATTTAAAAACAAACAAAATTGGTCAAAGAACATGAAATAATTCCCATCCCATTCAAATTTTAGGTGAAAGGATACTTTTAACTTTATCTTATTTGCTTAAATATATATATAGCTACCATGAAGAGCTCAGGATAGGCTTCTTATATATGCAGAAACATCAGTCCTGCTCCTGTTTTGGCTAGTTCTGTATGATTTGTTCTATACGTTTCTTTCCATTATGATTTTATATTAAATGTTCTAAGGCTTCGAAGTATGAGGGATCAGCTATAATAAGTTAAAAAATATTTTTAATATATATGTATATGTTTACGTACATATACATACCTATGTACACACACTGATATATGTGATAGACATTGCAAAGGCTGTAGCTCAAATTTTTAATAAGAAGTTTGTATGGCATATACAATCCATATTGATATGGACATCCCAAGTAGATGGACTGCTTATGCACATAGATTTTCCAGGAGAACATGTTACCATGACCAATGAAACCCTTCCTTGAGTTCATATATCCAGCAGTGGCAAGAGAGGTTACTTTGTTCAATTCCATATAGCTCTTGGCTTTCTTTGAACCTTGCTGGATGAGCAGACTAGATCACTGATAGAGTATTATAAATGTGCTATATTTCTCTTAGGTTTGAAAGGAAGCTTACATAGGAATTATAAGAGGACAGAGGATATACCTCTTTTCTGCTTATTTGCTTTACATTCTTTTAAAAATAATATAGTAGCTTATTATATAAGTAATAATTGATATCATTCAATAGTTTATTATAATTTTACTTCAAAATATAACTGTGATGGGCAGGGATGGGTGGAGAGTATGATTAAGGAATTGGATGGGTAAATAAAGAGTCATTTACCAAAATACATCTCATTATTTTTGGTGCTTATAAAGAAAGTATAGAACCAATGAAAAGAAATAAAAATTTATCTAGTAAATAATTTATTGCGCTCATGCCACCAATGAGCATTTTTAGAGCAGCTAGGCTAGGCTTTCTTGAATTACTCATTATTTGGCTCCATTATCAGTGACTGAATATTAAGTAGGATGGAAAAAGGTCCTTACGTGATAGGATAATTCTTCTGTTCCTTTTGCATTTAGGTTCATAAATAGGCCTGGCTTCCATGATGGACACTTACAGGAAAGCTACTTTAGAATAAGACTTTTTAAGAAGGAAACTTTGCTTGTGGCTTAGGTACACTTTACAAAGGGAAGTGACATTAGCAGTGTTTATCAGTTTCTGATGAAAATTTAATGGAACTTGTGATGTAAAATGAAATACGTGATGAACTTATGACAGGTTGTCTTCAGTGACAGTTTAGGATACAAATAGCTCATTCCAGAGACCATTTACCTAAAGCCGTTAAATTAAACTTTCTAAGTACCTTGCATGTTCAACTCTACATTTAAAGCCAGCACATTCCACTTCAGGGAAATGAAGCCACTTATGGTCATAAAATAATAGATTCAGATTGGCCTTTCAATAAAGGGGTAAGTGTGCCAAAAATCTGAAGGGTATTACTGTAAATAAAAATCTTTATTAAGTACTAAAGAGTGCAAATTGATTTGAAAGGTTGTCATCTTTTCTGGCACATAATAAAATACAATAATGATAATCAATATTAAAATGCTTCTTAGGAAGGAGGCTGTCCTGAAGCAATATAGAATTCTAGTAGTGCATATAAGAATGTATGGGCTCTATGCCTATCATGATAATGGCTTAGTGCATAAAAGTGATAGGTTATCTCTGTTGTAGGACTCTGTGATATGATGGTCAAGGCACAAAGGCCAAGGATCAGTGGTTCACCATGAGGTTTATTTGCTCCTTGATCAGAAATATTGTCCTGAACTCCAGCAAGGATACCTTGTTCACAAAACATTTTTACCTAGGTCAGTCAATGTTTGTTGCCCTACAGGGTGTTTTGGCAAATAGCGCTGGAACCAAGGAAAATTGCTTAAGTCAGTAATAGATGAAATTATTATTTTCCTCCTAATAGTTTCCTGTGTTATTTTTCTCCTTTTAGAACCACCTCTCTTCCCTTCCCACATATGCATACACAATAATACTCTCATCTTTTCTGCTCACTTGTATAATGGAATTAATAGAAGAGTAAAGTAAGAAGGTAATAACTCAAAGTGACATTTAGTCCTCCTGATCCATCCCAGGGATACTGGCCTTTAAGAAGAGAACAGTCAATCCTTTCCTTAAAAAAAGACAAAATATAACATTGTATTATACCAGTTTTACATATTGGGGAATTGAAGTTGAGGGAAAATAAAACATTTGTTTAAAATCACACAGTTAGAGTGTTGTAGAATCAGAACTGTGTCCAGATCCAGGTAACTCCTAGGCTCTTGAGCACTGAGCTCTGCTATCTCCCAATCTCTGACAAATAGATTACAGGAAATTCCTTGCATAGGAAGATGAGAGGAGTTCCTAGTCTTTCATGAACTCATGCTTTATATTCAACAAATATGACCATGAGAACCATTCATCTAGCCTAGGCCTTCTTTTTATATGTTTTTATTGATGTTTAGAGAGAGAGGAACTTAAGGTAGGGGAAGACGGGGCGGGGGAAGAGAGAGAGAGAGATCTTTCAGTTTGTTCTTTCACTTATGTTTTCGTTGGTTGATTCTTGTATGTGCCCTGGCCAGGGATCAAACCCACAACCTTGGCATATGGGAATGATGCTCTAACCAAGTGAGCTATCTGGCCAGGGCTGGCCCAGGCCTTTTTAAGAAGCTTCCCTGCATGCTAACTCATGGCTATTCATGCCAGCTTTACCTCTGCCTTGACCTTCCTTTAAATTTGTGGCAAGGCTTCATTGTTATGATTTTTACTTCTTCACATTCCACATTTCTTCTCCTTCTCTCTGGTTTCCACTGTCCTGGGATGACCCAGGCTCTGGCTCTGTCCCAGCAATTCAATTTGTTCCTCACCTGTCTCATGTGACTTAAGTTCTGACGGTGGAAACAGAGGGTACAGAAGATGCTGTGAATTAGTTATTCTTACTGATGAAATTAAACATTTCAATATCCTAGTAGAAAGTGTGATATGTAAGAACTTACTGTAACAGGGCTGGGTGAAAAAAGTGAAGGAATTAAGAAAGCAAACAAAAAGAAGAAAAAGAAAAAAGAAAGCAACCAACAAAAACCCACATAGACACAGACAGCAGTGTGGTGATTGCCAGAGGGGAAGGAGAATCGGGGGAAGTAGAGGAGGGTAAAGGGGAGGTAAATGGTGATGGAAGGAAATTTGGGTGGTGAACACACCGTACAATATATAGTTGATGTGTTATAGAATTGTATACCTGAAACCTGTAGAACTTGATTAACCAGTGTCACCCCATACATTTAATTGAAAAAGAATTGACTAACTTTCGAGCCCATCTTTACCTATTTTTCTCTATATGTATATTCAGCTAAGCCCAAGACTTCAGTTATTTTGGGTATGTCACAGTGACCTTTACTGAAAGTTTCTTCCATTGCAGGAAGAACAAAAAAGTCCTCTATGACTTGAGACATTATTTACTTCTCTTATACTAACTTATGAGTAAATGCAAGTAATATATTAGCCAGAGTTCTCCTGAAAAAAAGCACCAATAAGATGTATGCACACATCTGTTTTTATAAAAAGTTTGATTATAAGGAATTGGTTCCTGTGATTATGAAGGCTGATAAACCCTGAGACCTGTGGGGTGAAGTGGCAAGCTGGAGACCCAGGAGAGCTGGTGGTTTCGTTCCAGCCTGAGTCTGAAGGCCGGTGAACCAGGGGGTTGATGATGTAAGCCCATTCATGCCAAAGGCTGGCAGACTTGAACCCCAAGAAGAGCGCCTGTCTCAGTTTGAGAACAAAGATGGGAAAAGACTATAGTCCCAGCTCAAGGCAGGCCCAGGGAGTTTCCCTATCTTCATGGGACGGTCAGCCCTTTTGTTCTGTTCAGGCTTCCAGCTGATTTAATGAGACATGTTTATATTAGAGAATGCAATCTGCTTTGTTCAGTCTACCAAATTAAAATAATGTCAATGTCATGCAAAAACAGAACAAAACAAAACAAAACAAAATCTCATAGAAACACTCAGAATAATGTTTGACCAAATATCTGGGTACCCTATGGCCCAGTGAAATTCTCACATAGAATGAGCCATCACAAATAATATTTCTAAATATGAGAGATATTTTTTCATTTTTACGCTCAGACATTTCTTATATATAGGATGAACATTCGTCCTAGTTACCTGGGATATTAGATTAGGTAATTCTGATTATCCTGACTATTAATAGTATCTCCTGTTTTTTGCAAAACTCTAGATAATGTGGACATCCTACCTATAAAGGAGTTTTTTAGATTTAAGCAATTTTTAAAATAATAACTAGCTTCAAATAATTTTCTAATTTTTGTCTCCAAGTGAATCTACCAATATATCTTTTGTCATGCTTGTGGTTTTGTCTCCACTCTCCCCTTTGTTTGTTCTTCCTGCCCACTCGTCTGTTTGTGATTGTGGACTTCCTTTCCTTCTCCTTTCTCATCCTGCACGTGTTTACCCATATAATCAATGTCTGTGAACTCTAGTTGACTGACAAGGGATTTATTTCTGCTATGTCTGTTAACACCAGTTATAATTTCCCACATTCAATCAATGCTGGAAACATTTGAGAAGGTGGGATTAGCAGGCACATGACTTTTTTTTTAAAGAAATACTTTATTCATTATTTTTAGAGAGAAAGGCAGGGAAGGAGGAAGAAAGAGAGAGAAGCATCAATGTATGGTTGCCTTTCACCTGCCTCTAGCTAAGGACCTGGCTGGAGATGTAACTTGCAACCTGGTTATGTGCCCTGGCTGGGAGTTGCACCAGCAACATTTGGGTTCACAGGCCGGCACCTATTTACTGAGCCACCAGCCAGGGCTAGGCACATGACTCAACCAGATTTTTAAAAAAAATGTTTAATACTAATTCTGTAGCTTTATTTATATGAAAGTATTCACACTTGTCTATCATAGTACTTAAGATGATTAGTGCACAGAGCTAATGAAACCAATGGCACTGACTCATATCCTACGACTGTTCATTGTCTTGGCCTTGTCTCTGGGCACGGCCTGCATCTGTGGTTCTCCCTCTCATCCGCTAGTGAAGATGCTGCTGGTTACAGGGCCCCTGGGGAGAAACAGAGGATCAGCTTCTTCCCTACTACTAGCAAAGTGCCTCATGGCATGCACTGGGGGAGGCAGGTGGGACGCAGCAGGACAATCTTCTTATGTTAAGGTCAGCAAGTTATTAAATATTCTCCATAGGGAGGTGATTGGATTAAGTAATTAGTGAATGTAAAGTACTTTAAGCTGCTAATTATTATGCCATGTGGGTCTACTTTGCCCATGATCTGCCATTGGTGACTCTATCACGAGGCATGTGGCTTAGAATGAAGTTCTCTCTCACTTATCTCCACTCCCCCTGAGTATTTATAATTATATCATGGATGGCTTTGATATTTTACATCATTTACAAATGTAATCTGCCATTGTGACTTCTCAGACTTTGGGACCTGAGAAAGACAGGGCAAGATAGCTAAGGAAAACTTGTTGGGGGAAAAGGAATGTTAGAAACACTAGATTAGCAAATAGCTCACACTATATTATTAACCCTGTATCGTTCTACCAACATAAAAACTATGAGCTTGTGTTGTATAGGTAAATACCTAGAAATAGGGCTCAACTACCAATAAGTCTGTAATGGCCTGCTTGTTCCAGAAGTTCAATTTAATCTCCTGTTGTAGCATGGAGATTTGAAAGGTAGAGAAGCAATTACTCTGGTCTCAGAAAGATGAGGCTCTTCCCCATTAAAGAATGATAGCCAGCTCTACAGATGATTTAAGAAGCTATCTGACATATACAGTATGTAAAATTGAATAACCCACAGTCAATCATGTCAGCATGGTTTTCAATACATTTTAAATAATACATCTTTGTTAATGAGCTTGCTGTGTTTAGTAGCTCTACCTTTACTATGCAAACCATGAGGGAACATAAAATTTAAATATATAGCACTCACTCAAAAGTTGGTATAGGATTAATTAAATGCACTTGACACCATTACTTTTAAGCGAAATATGTATAGGGGAGAGCAGGGTGAAATTAAAAGTATGATGTAAGGTATAGAAATCTCTAATGTTAGTGCCTTACATATATTAGGGTAGGATGAAATTAATTACTAGAAATCAATGATGTTAAGATAAAGGAGCCCTGGCTGGTGGCTCAGTGGACTGGCTTCAGCCTGCGAACCCAAAGGTGGCTGGTTTGGTTCCCAGCCAGGGCACATAACCAGGTTGCAAGCCAGGTCTCCAGCCAGGTCCATAGCTGGAGGCAGGTGAAAGACAACCATATGTTGATGTCTTTCTCCCTTTCTGCCTCCCTCCCTTTCCCGTTCTCTAAAAATAATAAATAAAATATTTTTAAAAATATAAAGGAAAATGAAATATGTCAAAATGTTTGTTTACGTAAGGTAACTAATCATTTGAAGAGGTTTCAGGAACCAGCCTACACTTATATTCCCTTAGCCCTTCATTACTCTACCTTTCTCATGTATGATTTGAAAAAGAAAAATAAAAATGCATAAGACAGTGAGGGGTAATGAGTTTACGTACAAGTGCTGGCCCAAATCTGAAGGCAACTCTGATTCTGTTTGAAGCATTTGAAGACATGGACTCTTTGGAGAGGGGGGATTAATGGGGTTCAAAGTCTAATTTGACTGCATTTTAGCTAGAGAAAAGAGCGACATCACAGTCTCCTTAGACCATTAGAGAAGATGGGCTGAAACAGAGCTGGAAGTAAGATACGGTGTGACTATGAGTGGCAACATAGGTAGTGGTTGAAAGCATTAGTCTTAACCCAGACTGCCTCAGTCATGATCCTGCTGTCTCAGGTACTAGCTGTATGTCCTTAAGTAGATTACTTAATTTCCCTGAACCTCCATTTATTGGTTTGTAAAAGGGGAATATTAGATTGTTATGAAAATTAAAGGAGCTAGAACAATGCATGGGGCATTATAACCACTATATAAATGTTTATTGTTTTATAAAGTAATGCTAAAGTTACTGTTGTTAGTAAAATGAAATTGCTGTTAGTAAATAAAACTATAAAAATTACTGTTATTGCAGAGTAGTAAAGATATGCAAAACCAGGTTTCTAATCCATAGCTGAGAACAAATTAGTTGTGATTAGCTATTAGGTAATTACTTCTTTCCTGATTAGCTTTTCAGAAAGACTGTATGATATAGGGGAAATAGAAGTGGCTTTAGAGACCAAATACCTGAATTCAAAAGGCGACTCTGCCGTCAGTTCATTCCAGATGAAGTCCTCTTTTCCCACACAACAACTTTTTTTCCGATGGACCCTCTTTCAATCAGTAGGACCAACTATGAGTTTTGCCTCTCTTCCCAAATTCAGCCTTTACCAGGTGGAGCTAGACTGCCATATGAGGACCCTAGTGCATGTTAGTTCACCTGGGCTTTTGCAAAATCCTTCCATTTCGGATCTTAACTATCCAACCCATCTGATATTTCACTTCTGAATTAATTTTCTTAAAGCACCATTCCTTATGATTCTATTTCTCCCCTGCTTGGCAGCCTTCCATGGTTCCTCTTTTTTTTTTTTTAAGCATTTTTTAAAAAATTTTATTGTTGTTGTATTACATCCATCCCTTTTTTGCTCCCCTCTGTCCCCCTCCCCACCCACCCATTCCCCCCAAAGTCAATCCCACCTGTTGTCCATGTCCATGGTTCCTTTATACTAGGTTCTTGTCTAAGCTGCTCCCCTTCTTTGCCTCTACCTCCCCCTCCCCCCTACCCCGTTCCCCTGAC
>PVIW01007101.1:0-77276 GCA_004026585.1 Noctilio leporinus | reverse complement strand
AAAAAAAAAATCTTGTTTTTAATGATAATTTATAAACTTGAGGGAGTTAAGCAAATAAGTAACATTATGCAAATGTACAAAATATGTATCTATAAATGTTCATCAAAATGCAAACACTGCAAATTCATAAGAGTCTTTCATGCATACAGTGAAATCCTAGGCAACATCAAAGTTTGTGTTATACATATATATTTATTTATACAGAATAATACTGATGATATAAGTAAAAATACTTCATAAGATCATATATATTGTACATATACATGTGGAAAACATATTTATTTTTTCCTAAGGTGATAAATATTTAAAGAAGTTTATGAATTAGAAAAAGTAATTAGTTTAAATAAATTAAGTAGCTGAATTAGAACAAAAAATATTGTGAATAAATTATCTATTGACTTCAATTAGCTATGTAATTAGACATTATTAAAAAGGTATGCTTTTGTTGCATCTATTTTACTGAAATTCTACTTAATTTATTGGTTAAATTGATATATGAATGAAAGTTTAATCAAGAAACATGAAAAATGACTTGGCTGGAGTGGTTAGTTGGGCATCATAAAGCAAAGGTAAAAGTTGATGGTTCATTTCCCTGAAAGGGCTCATGGCTGGGTTACAAATTCAGTCCAGGTTGGGGAGTATGGGAGGCAACCCGTGGATGTTTCTCTCTCAAACTGATATTTCTCTCTCTAACTTTCTCCCTTCCTTCCCATGTCCCTAAAATGTGTGTGTGTGTATACATACATACATACACATACATATATGCATATGACATATATACACACACACACAAATATATACACATATATATACATATGAACATATATACATATATATACACATGAATATATATGAATATATATAAATAAATAAAATATTTAAAAAGAAACATGAAAACTAACATTACTAATGCGTACTTATTGATATATACTTTTACATGCTTTAAACTTTCATTCTGAAAGAAAAATCTTAAAATTCAGAAAAAATACACCCATATATCAAGGCAGTGACTATTACCGCTCTGCAGTTTAGTTAAACTAATATTAACCCATGTCATTATGTTGTATATGCTCATCTTCAAATCTAAATGTGTAAAATAAATCACCTAGTTAAGTGAAAGCTTGATAACCTAATGTAACAAGTTTGAACATCAGAAATCAGCTAAAATCTTTATGTGGCAATAGACTCACAAATGTCTGCCTTGGCAGATGGTATTGGTTTTAGGAGGAAAACATAGTTTGCCTGGAGTATTTCAGAAAACTCTGGGCATCATTTTCAGACTCTGGTAAAAAAAGAGAGGTGTCATTTCTCTGACAGGCCAGTGGTTTCCCCGTTACTGTTTGCTTGACAGATGCCATGAACAAATTGATATGAAAAGAAAGGCAAAGTACAAGAAAGTCTACATTAAAACTCATTAGCTAGAGATAGACATGTTCTGCTGGGAGCCAGTCAGAAGCATATTTGATGTACAGAGAATACATAACATTCTTAATATACGTGCTATTTAATGTGTTGGGGCTAGATTCACATATGTGGTACTCAACTGAATGGGAAGAAGAACATTGTGACTTAATGACAGGTAGCCTTCAGGAATATGTAGCAGAAATGAATCAGTATTAAATACAACTTTCAGTATAAAATTACTCTATTATTTTATTTACTTATCTCTTTTTTTTAGGTCTGTGCAGCTAAAGCTTAATAATGGAATTATCCATTATTGTTTTAAAAGTTAAATATGTATATTTAATTGTGTACATAAACATATATTTATATTTAATTATATATTTATATTTAATTGTATACATATTTATATTTAATTATATATATATAAACAAACATCACTGAACATGTAACATGAAGAAAAATTGGAAAGCCATATTTTTGTTTTGTGTTTTTATCAACTTTTATATTTATCATTTTTTAAAGAATATGAAATCAGGAAAATCTGATCTATTTGTGAAAAAGAAGATACTTTTTTGGGGTGCTAAGGTTAATGTTTCATTGACCCAGGGTATTTGGTATTTTCATTTTTGGCAAAAGGACTAGAAACATTCCTGCTGACTATTTACACAGAGAACAGTTTGATGCATTTGCAAATGTAAAAATTTCTTGTATCTTCAGCATATTTGAATGAGTTTTCACTCACAACATGAGCCAATTTCCTCATCACTAATAATGATATACTGATGTCAATTATCATGAGCACTATTTAAAAACCAAGTGCCCTCCTTGCAGTCAATTTAGCAGTCCATAGGCAATGTAATCACAGGTGCTGGACCAGCAAAGAGCTGTGTGACTACAACCTCTCAGAGCCACAGAGGAAGAACTAATAGAAATGCCAGGCTGTTTTTACCACATGCAACACCAAGGCTAATTTGTCTAATTGGCAAGTAAATGTGCCCTGTTATTTACAAAAATTTAGCCTCCTGAGAAGAGTTTCTATATATTATTCATAGAAATAGATCAACTACAATCTTAGACTAAGGTAAATGTGAAATACAATAATAGCATAAAATGATCTTCATTTTCAATTTCCTCTTTAACTTGTTTCCATTTGGAGTATCATTTGGTGGAAAAAATGGAAACTAAATAAAGCATACTTACTTGGCTTTTTTTCTGTTGCTTTTTAAAATTGCAACACTCTTTCCAGACTATGGACAAGTGATGCATAACCTCTTAGAGAGCATCCCAAGATACTGCCCCCAACTCTGTGCCTTCCTATCAACCTGCCTTCCTTCTTCCACTTCTAAGCTTTGCTTCTGTCGCTTTTCCTTGAATTTCCTGCATTCCATGCACCAAGTTCTACAAACCATGTGACAATGATCATACCTACTCAGGTTACTTCTTAACCCAAACTTCCCTTTTTTATAAAATTTATTACATTTCTATAGCCCTTTTCATCTTCCCTGACACACTCAAAATATTTTATTGCTCTTATTGCCAATAGCCTAAACATTTCCTTGTTCATTATGGAATTGGCATTTGGTTAAACTTCTGTAGATACCCACAGATTTGACCGAGGAATCCAGAATTGTTTGACCTCAACACCAACCACCATTGCCATCTTTTCAAAGTCTTCACCATAGACACTATAATCCCTCATAACTGCTCTACTTGAATTCAGATATAAATATATTTCACCACAGCCCCCTACCCTTTGTCTTTTTCATTGCCTTACTCTTTCAAACACATTCATTGATCTCATGGTATCTTGTCTCTTGAGCTCATTTTTGTATCTCCATTGATTATATTCTTTGTGACCTCATTTCCTTTTTGAATGTTCAGCTAAGGTCATATTTCTTGATCTTGCTTTTTTGAGATAGCTACCCTGAAAACTCATCATTTACCATCTCTGTTAATAAATCTAAACAGCTGAATTTGCCTCATGAAACACATAACTACATTTTGGTGCCACTAAAGATAACTTCAATTTCCTTTAAGCCTATAATCCTGAACAGCTATCACAACCCAACCCACTCTATTTGCCCCTGTAGCTATTCTAGTAGGCTTTCCAATAAGAAAAACAAAAGATAAAAATAAGGTATCTAATGACTCAAATATTTGAAAAATTTGGGCAATGACTCTCAATCTTTAGCATTCTAAGAATTCCCTGCAGTGCTTGTTAAAATAAAATTGTTGGGCCACATTCCAGAGTTTCTGATTCAGTATGTCTAAAATGGGGACTGCTAGTTTGATTTTCCAACAATGTCCCCAAAGGTAAAGATCACACTTTGAGAATGACTGGACTAGGGACAGAGTTTTCTTAAAATATGTTGGGACATAGGTGCTCAAGGATATCATAGAATATATCTATCTTGACGTGGCCAGGTGGTTCAGGTGGTCAGAGCATTGTCCAGTACACCAGAAGGTTGTG
Organism: Noctilio leporinus; assembly: GCA_004026585.1. Taxonomy (NCBI): domain Eukaryota; kingdom Metazoa; phylum Chordata; class Mammalia; order Chiroptera; family Noctilionidae; genus Noctilio; species Noctilio leporinus. Next base: position 73,402 of record PVIW01007101.1, on the reverse strand, counting down.
GGTTTGATTCTGGGTCAGGGCATATACCTAGGTTTTGGGTTTGATCCCCTGTCCAATGCATGGAAGGCAGCCAATTAATATTTCTCTCTCACATCAATATTTTTCTCTCTTTCCCTTCTTCTCTCTAAAATCAATAAAAACATATCCTCAAGTGAGTATTTAAAAATTTTAAAAGAATGTACCTATTTTTTTTTTCTCTTTCTATTTCTTCCTCTGTGTTAGCTTCATTGTTCAGGCAATGTTTTGTCCCATGACAGAAAAAATGGTACCAACAGCTCTAGGATTAAGATCTTTTTGACTCATACACCTAGAGGGAAAAAAGACTGTCTTTCTTCATAACTTTTAGAAAAATACCAGAAAATAAACCGGAAGGAGTCAGCCTTACTCTAGGTAATTAAGCTGAGTTATATTTGTAGGGACCAGCAAAGAAGACCCACACAGAGAGTATGTGGGTTAGATCAATGTCCTCTGCAGCGTATTTTACATCTTGCTACCTTACTATTCAAATACTCCCACACTGCTGACTGCCTCTCTCTCTCTTAGTAAAGGATCTCATTGTTGATGTAACACAATATCTGAGGTTATAAAGCAAGCCACCACTCACCTCCTGGCCCAAACATGTAGTTACAAACGTGTGTGTGTTTAGGGTCTTCAGAATATTATAGCAGAAATTAAACAAACAAAGCAAGAGTGATGAGGAAGAAAGGAGTAAAAACGTAGTCTAGGCTGGTTAGAGAAAAAATGCACACACCAAAAACACCCTAAGGACTAGGGATATTTTATTTTTGGAGATAATAAATTAATGGATCACATGATACAGTCTCATCTTCTTTATTTCAGTTTGGAAGAAGAATGTTTCCTATTCATAACACTAATACCATGAAAAGAGCTCTTATTTACAGAGGGAATTTAAGTAATCAATTTTCTCTTCACATTTCTCTATTTGTAACTCTCATTCTCTCATTCTAACACATTTAATAAGTCTGTACATTTAGATCTATCCTATTTGCCTTATGTGAGTGTATTTTTATGAGTTTAAAATATAGCTTGTAGCCCTGGCTGGTAGCACAGTGGATAAGGTGCCAGCCTGCGAACCCAAAGGTCTCTGGTTCGATTCCCCAGCCAGGGCACATAATCAGGTTGCAAGCCAGGTTTCCAGCCAGGTCTGTGGCTGGAGGCAGGTGAAAGGCAACCGTACATTGATTCTCTCTCCCTCTCTGCCTGTTTCCCTTCCCTTCTCTCTGGAAGTAATAAATAAAATCTTAAAACAAAACAAAACAAAAAGCTTGGCTGATGGCACAGTGGATGAAGCACTGGCCTGAGAACCCAAAGGTTGCTGGTTCTATTCCTAACCAGGGCACATAACCAGGTTGCAAGCCAGGTCTCTAGCCAGGTCTGTAGCTGAAGGCAGGTGAAAGGCAACCATAGATTGATGTTTCTTTCTCTGTCTGCCTCTCTCCTTTCCTTTCTCTCTGGAAATAATAAATAAAATCTTTAAAAAAAAATAGCTTACACTGTACCTGCTTTTTGTTTTTTAAAAGATTTTATTCATTACTTTTAGAGAGGACAGGGAGGAAGAAAGAAAGGGAGAAAAACATCAATGTATAGTTGCCTTTCACCTGCCTCCAGCTACAGACCTGACTGGAGACCTGGTTGGAGACTTGGCTGGAGACCTGGTTATGTGTCCTGACTGGGCATCAAACCAATGACACCTGGTGTCGCAGGCTGGTGCTCAATCCACTGAGCCACAATAGCCAGGGCTGCTTAAAAAAAAAAACTAAATGCCGTGTAGATATTTACATGGCAATGAATATTCATTTATTTTTTTCCTTTTAAAGTTGGTATATCATTTCCCACTGTACATTGCAACATTAATTAAACATTTCCTAGTTGTTGAATATTTAGGTGTTTCCAGTACTCTGTTTTCATAAACAATGCCACAAATGACATCTTTATTTATTTATATTTACATATATACATATATATATATATATATATATATATATATATATGTTTAGTTTTACAGTATAATATTTCAGATGTGAAATTGTTGGGTCAGAGGATATGAATTTTTTACACTTTTGATTTATGTACCCTCCTGAGCACACATAGCTTACCTGAAGCTTTAGTGCTCATTGTCTCACCTACCTGTCCACACTGGATATTACCATTCTTTTAATATTGGCCAATCTGATAGATATAAATTATCCCTTGTGTTAATTTGTTTTGGATATCTTTGAACACTTGTGCAGTTGAAAACTTTTTCAAATGTCTACTTATTCATTATTTTGGTTTCTGCTTTGTCCTTTTGTCTGTTTGGTGTATTCTAATAACAAAAATCAGTAACATTTATTGAGATTTATTTATAATGTATCAGTTTTGTCCTAGTATTCTAACAGGCATGTTTCATTTAATCATAACAATAATCTTATAAACATGTATTACAAGTATTCTCATTTTACAAAGGGAGATTCAGGAGTAGGTAGGTTAAATCATTTCCATATGTCATACTGTAAGTAACAAAAACAGCCATTATCAAGAATAGGCTTGCTTGAAATTGTAGTATATGCCCCTTATCATTCTATCAATTTTAGACCTTCCAAACTCCTTTTCTGCCTTTTCTTGGAATGCCTTTAAATCTCACATGAACTCTTATGACAGTAGTCTTTGTTTCTAGCCTTAAAGTATTTAACATTATTATTCATTATATAGCTGCATAGATCTTTCTATTAAGTTTGATCATAATTCTTCTTGGGCTAAGATTCTTTAAATGGCCCCATGTTTCTACATAAGGAAGTCCAAATTATTTGTCAAGGCTCATGGTCGGTCCCCCATTTGCCACAAATCTACCCTTATCAATTGCATGAATCACGTCTAGATCTTACTCATTCTAATGTCCAACATAACAAAGCAACTTGCATTCTATTTCTTATGATGCTTAGGAAAGTATTCACACTTGCTTTTGTATTAAATGCTTACTGCCCTGTCCTACCCCACCAACCAACCCCAATAAGTGCCCATACCTCTTATTCTACCAATATGTCTTTCATTAAACATTTTAATAACCTTCCTCTTTAAAGAATTTTGTGTACCATCCACTCTTTTTGACCCACAATCCCACTGCTTCTTCTTATTCAACCTCTTAATAATTTGCTGCCTAGAACATTTTATTTAACACTTTAGGTCAATCTCACTGTACTTGATTTTAATTTTGAATAACTGAAATCTTGTCCAATTATTTCACATTCTGCATTTCCAGAAAAAGTTTAGTATACCTAAGTACTTTTAGCAAATAAGTAAAATAATGAACTTACTATGAGTTTACCTTCCAACTTTCTTCTAAAGAACAAAAGATCAAAGGAATTCATTATTTTTAAAAAATATTTTATTTATTATTTTTCAAAGACAGGGGAAGAGAGAGAAGTAGAGTGGGAGAGAAACATCAATGTATGGCTGCCTTTCACTTGCCTCCAGCCACCGATGTGGAGGTTTGGCTTGCAACTTGGTTATGTTACCCTGGCTGGGAATCAAACCAGCTACCTTTGGGTTTACAGGTTGGCACCTTATCCACTGTGCCACCAGCCAGGGCAGGAATTCATTATTTTAAAGCAGCCATTGAACATATACTTTTATAGTTTATAGGTTTGTATATCATGGACTGTTCTATCATTTTAAAGTATTTTTAAATAAGCAACAATGCATATCATTTCTAGATAACATAATATTCCAAAATAAAACACATTAAAAAATGTATCCCTCTTACCTATAAAAGGAATCCAATGAACAAAATAGAACCACAGGCATGGAAAGATGGAACAGATTGAAAGTAGCCTGAGTGGAGGAGGATAATGGTGGAAAGCAGGGGAAGGGTCTAGACAAAGAACATGTATGAATGACCCATGGACATGGATGACTGTGTGGGAATTAACTTTGGGAACAGGGGGTGGGATGGGTGGAAGAGGGAAAAGGGGGAAAAATTGGGACAACTATGATAGAGTAACAATAAAAAATAATTTTATAAAAATGATTTACCCTCATATTAAATAGTAATAACATCAAAATAATATAAAGGAATTTGTATATCAATTAAAGTAGTTTTTCCCAATGATGATTTCAGTAGTTACTTAGACATTTTAAGTTGATCCATTACTTATATCATTTAAATATTATATCACATCTAATATATACTTATAAATGTGCATATTATCTATAATAAATTCTATATAAAGTTTTCAATTGTGAAAGTCAATTTTATATATATTGCTGGCAGAACTAATTGTTTCATTCATTTACTTTTGTTACTTAGAATCCTTAAGGCATTGTTTAAAAAATACATTGGTAACAATGTTTTTTGTATAGCCGGTTTTACCCTTTGGGACAGCATGAATAGTCCTGAAGAACATTATGCCAAGTGAAATAAGCAAGTCAGAGAAAGACAAATACCTTATGATTTCACTCATATATGGAATCTAATGAACAAACTGAACTAACAAGCAAAATAGAGACAGAGTCATAGAGAGCAGGATGGCAGCTATTGATGAGAGGAGGCTTAGGGTGTGGAGGGATATAGCAGAAAGGAAAAAGGATTCATGGACATGGAGAATGGTGTGATGATTATAAGGAAGAGGTATATTTAAAGGGGTATAAATGGCAATGGAAAATACAATTATAAAAAGGAAAAATATATAAACATTAAATTATTGAGCATTCTCTGCATAATTTGGATAATTTCTTTTAGAAAATCTGTTCCATATGCCTACAAAAAGGAGATTAATGCCTTGGCTGGTGTGGCTCAATGGATTGGAACCAGCCTGCAAACCCATGGGTCACTGGTTCAATTCCCAGTCAGGGCAGACAACCAGGTTGCAAACCAGGTCTCCAGCCATGTCTGTAGCTGGAGGCAGGGGAAAGGCAGCCACACATTGAGATTTCTCTCCCTTTTTTCCTTCCTCCTTGCCCTTTTCTCTGAAAATAATAAATAAACTATTTTTAAGGGGATTAAATCATGAGTATTCTTAAAAGATTTTCTTCTCCAAATTTGTGACATGAGATAATTTATATAAAACTATTAGGCCAATTTACCAGTGACATTATGAAGAATCTATAAATTGCTTATAAACATCCTCCCTTTTGATCCAATCATCCACTGATGGGCACTTAGGTTGTTTCCAGCACTTGGCTATTGTAAACAGCACTGCAATGAACAGAGAGGTGCATAGGTTCTTCTGAACTGGTGTTTCTGGGATCTTCAGGTATAGTCCTAGTAGTGGAATCACTGGATCAAAAGGCAGTTCCACTTTTAGTTTTTTTGAGGAAATTCCATAGTGTTTTTCATAGTGGCTACAATAGTCTGCATTCCCACCAACAGTGCACTAGGATGAATGGATCAAAAACTGTGGCCCTTTTATGCAATGGAATACTATACAGCAGAAAGAAAGAAGAAACTCCTACCATTTGAGGAAGCATGGTTAGAACTGGCAAGTATATGCTTAGTAAAATAAGCTAGGTGGCAAAAGACAAGTAACATATGATCTCACCTAATACAAGAAACTAATGAACAAAATAAGCAGAGAAGAATGGAACCAGAGACATGGAAACATGGAACAGGCTGATAGTCACCAGAGGTATGATGAGAGGTGGAGACAGGGGAAAAAGAAGAGAAGGGTTTAGTCAAGGAGCTAGCATGAATGACCCATGGACATGGACAATGATGTGAGAGTTGATTGTGGGAGAGGGGATGGGATGTGGGGCAGCGGGGAGCAATGGGGGAAGAATGAAACAATTGTAATACAACAATAATAAATTAATTTAAAAAATTAATTCTACTTCAGATTTCTAGAGAAATTGAATTACAACTAATTTGTTTGTACATTAAAAGTTACTTCTTGTTACTTCAATATAAAGGGAAACCATGAAAAGGAGTAAAAGCAAATTTATTCCATATTGCATGGTATAAAAATGATCAGTCAAGCTGAAATAAATGAGGGAGGGAAAAGGAGTGAGGGAGGTGAGGAAAGGGGATTCAGGCTGGTATTTAAACACTGTGGACAGCATTAGTACATAAAACAGTTTTGAGCTTTGAGGTGAATGTAAGTGGAAGTAATCAACTTTAAAAATTAATTTAACATCTATAAGTTTGCAATTTAGAATTTTTCAAATTTTATCCAGGTAATATGAAAAATATGTGTTATGATATATACATCTCAATTGGAGCATCATTTTATAATTAAACATATTGCTAATAAAACATACACCATAGAACAATGACGGTCATTCACCTATCAGTTTTAATTAAGCTTTTCTGACAAATTAGTTCTGATCAAGTTAGGTTGTGCTTCCAAATGAGTTTTCAAATAAAGTAATAATAAAAACCTCACAAATTTATTTTTTCCCAGAATTCAGATCTTAGCAGTATAAATAGAGAATGGTGGTCCTGTATTGTGTGTTTGCTTGAATAATATTAGGCTTATACTCAAATCCTTATTGAAGAGAAAAGATTAATATAACTGAAAAAAATTGATACTGTGTCACTGTAACACTAGAAAGACTTCAAATCTGTAGGAACATACAGTAACTACTAAATCAATATACTTGAGGGCACAACTTTTGTGTGTAGGTATGAGGGTCTTGGCAGGCAAAATTCAGAAAGAAGAAGAAAAAAAATATTGCTTTAATTGTACAGGTGTTTCTAGTTTAAAAATTAACAGGAAAGCACCCTGGCAAGGTGACTCAGTTGGTTGGAGTGTCCCCTTACACCAAAAGTTTGTGGGTTTGATACCTGGTCAGGGCACATAACTAGGTTGTGGGTTCAATCCCATGTTGGGGTGTGTAAGAGAGGCAACTGATATCCCTCTCTCCTCTTTCTCTCTCTCTCTACAAAACAAAACAAAACACAAACACAAACAAGAGAGTCTGATAGTCCCTAACAATCCATTATCTAAGTCCTGTGGATGAGACAGATCAGTGGGAAGATAATGAAAATAGTATTTTATAGGTGTCATAGTAGCAATATACCTCAGCTCCTGTGGGACCTGAGACAGGATCACCTTTCTTTACCTGAGGACTGGAGAAGGCTTTATGGAGGGATTAATGGTTGAGTTGATTTTTGGTGGATGAGTTGTCCTCTGCTCAGCCTAAGACAGCCTAAGGACTGCCAGTGTGCTTTAAGGCATGGGGTAGGGGACAACACTTCCATTGTTGATATGGAACAACAGTGAATGACTCAGCAATACCTAGGTCTACGTATAAATGAGACTAGACAGACGGTGCACAAACCACACCAGCCCTGGTCACTGGTGTGGCTACTTCACTGAGTATAAATGCTGTAAATTCTATTTCAGAATTTCTGTTTTTTAATTAAAAAAATTAAAGGTTCAGTTGGGAGCTTAATGGGGAGCACTGCAGCACTGGTCCAATGGTCTAAAGAAATTTTTAAAAATAACTAATTTTTTATAAAAAGTGAGAGAAACTCTAAGAACTTAAGCATGACTATAGCTCCTAAAGGTAAATCATTTTTCCACTAGACACAATCCTTAGAATGCTTATGTTCTAAGTACAACTTAATGTAAAACACCTTAATGAAGTACTAAAGAGTCATGGTTAGATTTAGTGAGCCCTTGTTAAATATTTGGAAAAATAGTACAAAATTTAGTATGTTCTGAAAGAAAGAAATGTTTCAGGTATTTTGTTAGGCAACTGGTAACTCTATATGTTGTAGTCATATTTCCTTTAACTTTCTTTTTTAGTTTTATTATTGTAGCTTAATAAATTATTAGATATAGTACCTGTGATTATTTGATATTGGCCAATTCAGGTAAAAATTATAGTTTTGTATATTTGAGTTAGTGATAGTATAAAAATAGAAATTAGGTTCAGAGATTTTATATTTCACATGGCATAAATTTAATATATTTGACCTTTAATATTTACATTCATATTCAGTTGAATATTTTAAAATTGCACAGAAAAATAACACTCAAAATATTCCCAAATGAATTTATCAGTAAATTTATGTACTTTTCAAAATGACCCAGGTTACATTTTTCTTTCATATATTCACTATATTAAAAAAGTATTCACTAAATAAAATAAAATTGCACCTCTACACCACAGAAGGTTGCACCACTAAGACAGTAAGTCATTAAGACATTAAGTCAAAGCAGACCAATCCAAGAAGCAGAAACAAATAAGAGTCACTTAAAATGGGGAGACAAAGAAATAAACTGTCAGCAAATTAAAAGGAAGAATCCCCAGGAAGATTGCAAAATGAAATAGAGGCAAGCAACCTATCAGACATGGAATTCAAAATAATGATGATAGAGAAGCTGAATGAGTTCAGTGAGTTCAAAGGAAGCTACAAACAACTCCAGGGGAACTACAAAGAACTCCAGGGAAGCTACAAGAAACTTACTGAGAACTATACCAGCATTAAAAAGGACATAGAAACCATCAATAAGAGCTAGGATGAAATGAAGAACACCATTTCTGAATTGAAGAACACAGTAGAAAGAATCAAAAGCAGGCTACAGAAAACAGAGGATCAGATCAGCAAGCTGGAGGTCAATATAGAATAAAATTCCCAGGCAGTACAACAAAATGAAAAAAGATTGAAAAAGAATGAAGAGGTTTTAAGAGAGCTGCAGGACAACATGAAACATAATAACATCTGTATCATAGGGATACCAGAAGGTGAAGAGGAGGAGCAAGGGGTAGAAAACCCCTTTGAAAAAGTAATGACAGAAAACTCCCCTAACTTGAGGAGAGAAAATGTCATTCAAACTCAGGAAATAGAGAGGGTCCTAAGGAAGATGAACCCAAACAGGCCCGCTCCAAGACACATCATAATGAAAATGCTAAATTTCAAAGACAAGGAGAGAATCCTAAAAGCAGCGAGAGAAATAGCTAATAACACACAAGGGGCCTCCAATCAGGTTGTCAGCTGATTTCTCAACAGGAACACAACAAGACAGAAAACAATGGCAAAAAATATTTCAGGCAATGAAAAACAGAGTCCTGCAACCAAGAATACTCTCCCCAGCAAGGCTGTCATTCAAAATGGAAGGTGAAATAAGGAGCTTCCCAGACAAAAGAATTCTAAAAGAATACATCTCCACCAAACCAGCATTGCAAGAGATGCCAAAGGGTCTGCTTTAAAAAGATGAAGAAAGAGAGAGACAAACAGAAACACAGATACAAAAGTAAATTGATTAAATGCACCAATCAAAAGACATAGGTCAGTAGAATGGATCACAACCAACTTTAACTTATGAATGCTTTAAAGTGATCTTGTTTCTATACCTGAAGAACCCTGAAACACCAATTCATAAGAACCTACGTACCCCTAGTTCATAGCAGCACTATTTACAATAGCCAAGTGCTGGAAACAGCCTAAGTAGTGCCCATCAGTGGGTGATTACGTCAAAAAACCTTGGTATATTTACACAATGGTATACTACACCTGTACACCTGTATACAATGGTATACAGCAGAAAGAAAGAAGGAACTCCTACCCTTTGCAACAGCATGGATGGAACTGGAAAGTATTATGCTTAGTGAATTAAGCCAGTCAGTGAAAGACAAATACCATATGATCCCAACCATTACAGGACAATAATGAACAAAACAAATAAACAAGCAAAACAGAACCAGATACATGAATACAATGACTAGACCTTCAGCGGGTAGGGGGTAGGGGGTAGGAGGAGGCAAAGAATGGGAGCAGTTTAGCCAAGGAACTAGTATGGAAGAACCATGGACATGGACAGCAAGTGGGATCAACTTTGGTGGGGAGTGGGTGGGTGGGGAAGGGGACAGAGGGGAGTAAAAAGGGGATGGATGTAATACAACAACAATAAAATTAAATTAAAAGAAAAGAAAATGCCAGTACCTCATGGAACAAATGACAGACCCTAATTCAAGGCACAAACATTATTATTTTTTTAAGTATTCACTAAAAATTACTATAATTTTCTATAAATTAAAAATACTTCCTTATTTGCTGAGTAAACATGGATGAATGAGATAACATTTATGGCCCCATTTTTTTTCTCTCTCTCTCTCTATTCAGAATGAGTGTTGAGTAACCTAGGCAAAGCTGGCAGAATAAAATCAAATCAAAGAAGATTCCTCACCAAATTCTTATAGATCTGAACACCTAGAAGTGGAATTTAGCAAAATATTTTAACATTGAAATATGGCTATCTGTCCTAAAATGTTAGGTAAACAAAGGAACAAAAAAGCTCTAAAAGTCAAATTATATCTCAACTCTTCATCTCAATCTGTGGATGCTATATTAGGGAAATGAGCTAAGTAGAAAGAAAACCTCACAATCTCCACAAAACACACAATCAATTAGAAGAGAAAAGGACTTGAAAATTAGATGCAAAATCACTTAAAATATTCTACCAATCACTAAGCATGTCAGTATCTCAATACCTCAGTGTTTCAGAAGTAGAGGCAGAAGAAAATATTGGCCCAGGTTCAGGGGTATTTTTCTTGGAAAATGAACGTACTTTTGTCTATATTTTGTTAACATTCTTTTTTTTTTTTTTTTTTAGATTTTCATTTTTATTCATTACCTTTAGAGAGAAGGGCAGGAAGGGAGGAAAAAAAGGAGAAAAACATCAATGTATGTTTGCCTTTCACCTGCCTCCAGCTATAGACCTGACTGAGACCTGGCTTACAACCTGGTTATTTGCCCTGCCTGGGAATCGAACCAGAGACCTTTGAGTTCTCAGGCTGGCACCTGTGCACTGAGCCACCAGCCAGGGCTTATATTTTGTTAACATTCTTTTAGAACATTTAGCAGCATTTCAGAAAAAGATGAGTCTATGTTCTAAAAAAATAAATAAATAAAAAAGATATATATCACCTTAGCTCACCATTCTCAATGCCATCTCTTCCATTCCCTTAGATTACAGAAAAGCAAGAACCTCTTCGTGTGTAAATCCACACAGTGTATATGGACATAGACAAACATATAATCAATACAAAAGTTGTTTCCTTTTCTTTTTAAATATTTTTTAAAAGATTTATTTATTACTTTTAAGAGAGTAGGGAAGGGAGAGAGGCAGAGAAGGAGAGAAACATCAATGCATGGTTGCCTTTCACCTGCCTCCACCTACAGACCTGGCTGGAGACCCGGCTTGCAACTTGGTTTTGTTGTCCTCGCTGGGAATCGAACCAGCAACCTTTGGGTTTGCAGGCCAATGCCTTATCCACTGTGCCACCAGCCAGGGTCCTTTTCTTTTAAAACAACAAATTGATTGATTATCTAAAATTAAAACAGCAAATAAACACAATTTTAAGTTCGTAACATTTTTGATATGTGTTCACTTAACCTGAAAGGCATCATTCTCCCCTAGAAACTGAACTGTTGATTCTCCCTTAAAATTGAGTAAAATACCCCTCTTCCAATCTACATGACAGGACACATGGCTACCACCAGCTTCTGGGCCTGACATTCTATAGCTTAATCTAACAGCTATACATTGGCCATCTTTATTACCAGCCCAAGAATTTCCAGCAAAAAGAATACTGTCCCTACTTGGATCAATAGTTGACTACTAGCTTATTGAACACACTGATGCATACACAGATTTTTTTTTTTTCTGGATGAACATATATGCACAACAATTGTCTACCTGCAACCACGTGCATGGGAAAGATTAGAGATATCAGACTGGTGAACGAGGACTGCAGACTGCTTTGCTTCTCAGGTCTCTATTACCTGAGTTTCTACCTGCTTCTGCTGACAATCATGTTACCTGTTAAATCCATCAAGCCCTTTAATTCTAATTTATTCTTAAACATAGCTAAATGCATACACCACGCTATCATCTCTACTTTCCTTACCTAGCCTTCTTCACCTCACCTCTGCTCCTTTCTCAAACGGATGCTCCCACACTCTCATTTTTTTTTTTTTCAGCCTGTCCTCTGGAATCGCTCTTCCTCTGTAAACCTGTACCTGAAATCCTAAGCCTCTGCATACAGTTTTCTCTGAACATAGTTGATGTTCTCAGCATCAGAATAATAATCTCCCCTGCAGCTCTCCTAAAAAAAACAAGGTCTTCTCATCCTCCTACACTGCCGAAAGCATGGGAGTCTGAGATGACATTGGCATCCTCCCAGTTCCCTACATCCAATTTTAGTTGGTTATTCTACTTCCCTCACATGTAAGCACTCCCTTTCTGAGTCTCCCAACATCAGACTGCAGAATGTTCCATTGCTACTTGTAAAGTAGAATTCCCATTCCTTTTCACAATAGATGCTGGCATTTAAGTTATTATCTACTCTGAGAACTTCAATCATCAGAATAGGTGTAAACAGTCCCATGCTCCATACTGAAAATTATGTTACCAGGTAGCAATTAACTTAACCCTCTCATCCTCATATCTTTGGGAATCTCTGGGCTTTGTCAGCAGCCCAAACTATTGTATCTCTGTAAATCTAAATTCTAAGGTACAGTATTTAGTCAGTTTAATTTATCCTTATTGCTTTCAGTTAATAATCAAAGTAAATCTCCTTGATTTCACTAAAGGCTTAAGTTTCACTAACCCAATTCACCTTTGTTTCTCAACCTCCTAACTAATAAAGAAAGACATGATGCTACAACTCAACTATTTGCATATTCAATTGGTTTTTGCTGTTCTCTCCTATGGTTACTGTGACCTCTTTTTTTTTTTTGGATCCAATAGCTATTCAGTACTTCTTACCTAACACCTGGGCTACAAGTACTATTAGAGGAAATCACGTGGAAAGGGGATTGGAGCCACTTCAAATTCAAGATATTTACTCTTGGTTTGTCAATCTGCTCAGGAACAATTTAACCTATTTATGGTCATCTTTTTTCCCAAGATTTTGCAGTAATATTTTCCAAATATTCACCATTCTTTTAAAATCTCTTTCTAGGACTTCTTGCAAAGCATTAAAAGGCTAATGGCTTTCCTTTATCTAAGGCTGAAATAAATTAAGTCACTCTCATAATATAGCTATCAGTTTCAAGAATTTTTGAGAACCCAAACAAAAAGCATTCATAGCATCATAGACCTTGAGTCATTCCACATATATTGAACATTTTCATTATAGTTTTAAAGTTAAAAATACTATATTTATGGCCCTGGCCTGTGGCACAGTGGATAAGGTGCTGGCTTGCATACCCAAAGATCATTGGTTCGATTCCCAGCCAGGACACAGATAACCAGGTTGTAAGCCAGGTCTCCAGCCATCTCTGTAGCTGGAGACAGGTGAAAGGCAACCATACATTGATGTTTCTCTCCTTCTTTACCTCTCTCCCTTCCCCTCTCTCTAAAAATAATAAATACAATCTTTTAAAAATACCATATTTAGTGAAAAAAAAATAAGTAAAGATAAAGTAAATTCAGAGTCAGATTACCAATAATTATACCAGGTAAAGTTAAAGTGGATCTTCATCATTTGTGAACTATTTTATTTTCAAAATTAACTACTTACTAAGATCTATTTCTAAGCTCAAAATCAGTACACTGTTTTCATAATTCAAGTCCATGTATGTGTATAGTGGGGTAAAAAATTTGGTTCATCGGACATCCATGGTTGCAGGACACGGAGAAAGAAGGTGACAATGTCTTCTTATTACAGCTTTTTATACCATAAATTAGTGTCTTTTCTGTGGTCTTCTTTTTTTGTGCCTATTTTTTTGTGCCATTTGTACATGATTTTACTATATAAAATGGCCTACAATCATAGTGCTGAACTTCTGTCCAGGGTCCTCAAGCAATACAAAAAAAAAAAAAAAAGACTATCATGTGTTTTGCAGAGAAAATGCATGTCTTAGATAATCTTCCTTTAACCTTGATGTTGCCCTTGAGGTCACTGTTAATAAACCAGCAATATATAATAAAATGTCTTTGAACAAAACACATATGAACCCAGATTATGTATTGATTAGTTCATGTAAATGTTGTGACTGGAAAATTACAGGAACCTAACTCCATATTTCCCCTAGAAATAATGGTTTAGTATTTTCTGTATTTATGATAACTTAATAAGGATACATGTACCTGAATAATGAGAATCTACCATAAATAGTTATTGATGTTACATGTATTTGAGAGGTTGTGATAAATGAACTGCTTCTATATTCTTGGTGGTGGCATAATCTAAAGTACTGCCTAAATACAATACTTTAATATGCTGCAAATAAATGCTAAGACTCAAAATATCAGATGAATGAATTTGTTATGATCATCCATTTATTTGGCCATCAATCAAAGTCTTCTAATGGATTTCTTGTCAGTTTTCTGTAGGTGAGTCAACTGGCTTACCAGGGCAAAACAGATACCAACCTTCCTTCTAGTAGATCAAGGATGCTTAATAAATAGCACTACTCAAAAATAATGGATCTCTAAATAGAAGTTATTGCACCATAAAATCAGCTAATACCAAAAATAACAGAGGATAAAACATATTTTCAAGTAACTCATAAGGAAAGTGAGAAGTAGGGAGTTAAAATTTTAAGTGATTACTCTATGCCAGCTAGTCAGCTAGTGTGCTAAATTTTTACATTATCTTCCTTAATCTTATTACTTCCTATTTTCACTTATAGATGAAGCAATATAAAAGTTAATTAAAATATCTAAGTTCATCCAGATAATAGATGAAAGAGCACAAAAAAGCAAGTATTATTGTCTCACTCCAGAGACATATAATTTTAAGTTAAAATTCTAAGGTTTTTCTCAACTTGCTTCTTTGTCTCTCTTTTTTGCCTAAAAGGCTTTCAACCTTCTTTGAGAAATGTTAAAATTTTTTTTAAATGTTTAAATAGTATTCTGAAATATATGAAAAAATTAGTAGTGGGGAGATCAAAATGGTGGAGAAGAAATTGGAAGCTACACTAACCTCCTCCTAGGTTCAATTTGGAATTACATTGTGGAGAAATCATTCTGAATAACCAACTGAACACTAGCTGGATATAACCACAGACAGATGGAAGAAAGCATTTAATCACAATGTGACTGGTAGGAAGTGTGGAGGAGGCACAAGAGATCTAGCTTAGTTCCCATGGGCAGCAGCTGAAGTGTTAAAATGATATTTCAGTGACTAGGGGGTCTAAACCACAAGCCTACAGCACCAGAGTCAGAAAGGAACCCAGATAGCATCCAGCTGTGAAAAGAAGCAGGATTTTATGTCTGCAGGGAGATATGGCAGAAGACAGAGAGCCTCTTACAGAGCCAATGCACAAAGTTGTGTCTGGGGCCACTTACTGTGGGCTCCAAAAGAAGGAGGGCACAGTGGACTAGAGACACATGATGAGGGTTGGTGGTTCTGGGTAGAGGACTAAAGGAACAGCCACTAGGGTACCTGTAGTAAGTTATTTTCCATACCGCAGAGGCCATTTTTCTCAGCAGAGCACTCATCTCCAAGTGGCATCAGCCAAAGGGAAGCAATAGCCCTGTCTATAGGAATTATTCTGCCCCACCCTGTGGAGCTTAAGCTGGGCTGCTGATTATAATTTGAAGCTATATTACTAATTAGTTTATTAACTAAGTTGGATCTCTGGGAGCTCTATGAGACTTCAGCTGACCCTTGCCCAGGCCTGGTGCACAGCCCGGTTCTTTCTGCACACAAACAGGCCCAGAAGAGGGAGCCTCATGCTGTGGGTGGCTGATAGCTCCAAATAGACCAGGGCCAGTTACCAGCAGTGTCTAAAATATCTTTGCAGATCTACCAAATGCACAGAAACAATTACAAAGAAGCAGCCAAAACAGGAAGACAAAGAAACAGTCCCCAAATAAAAGAACAAGAAAATTTTCCAGAAAAAAAAGCTAGATAAAATGGAGGCAAGTAATTTATCAAATATAGAGTTTAGAGTAATGATTGTAAGGAACAACAGTATAGAAAAAAAGACATCATAATCATAAAAAGAAATAGTGAAAAAGAATACAGTCCTGGCTGGCATGGCTTGGTGAATTGAGTGCCAGCCTGTGAATAGAAAGGTTACTAGTTTGATTTCCAGTAAGGGTACATATTAGGGTTGCAGGCCAAGTCCCTGGTTGGGGGTATTCATTAGGTAACCAATCATATATATTTCACACAGTGATATTTCTCTTCCTTTTTCCTCTCTTCCCCTCTCTCTAAAAGTACATAAAATATTTTTAATAAAGAATTAAATATCTTAAATAAATAATATACTGAAAGGAATAGGCAGTTGGTTAGATGAAGCAGAGGATTAAATCAGTGATTTGGAAGACAAGGTAAAAAACACACACAGGCAGAGCAGTCTGAAACTAAATATAAAGTTTCATAGGAGAACTCACTTCCTAGCATTTGAATGCATTAAAGGAAATAGAAATTGATTCTCCTATGCAATATTTAGCTTAAAGTAGTGACTAGTGTAGCTGATGTATGATATTTCCATTGAGAGAGGTATAGAGTTCTTGTCTGAAAGATAACAAAAACCAACTTCTAAAAAACTAGAACAATTTTTTTCTCTTTTTTTTTGGCTTTCCTTTTTAAAAAGTTAGTATCATCCATTATTCAAAGGAGATAGTTGTCAGAGCTTACTCTTACAAAGAGCAGTTTGAGAACATCGATACTCTGCATGTAGTTTTTTTTAGACAAGGGCACATTAAAAAAAATTCTCATACCTCATTTAAATTTTTAACATTCCATGCAGTATTGCACATATATATTTTTAACTTTGTGTGTTTATGTGTATGAGTGTATGTTCATAACTAAAGGAAATGATAAAAGAAGTACAACTAAATAGTTATTCTCCAGGCTTTAACCCAGGACTGTACAGATAACAATTGTTCTCTGTAACAGTATGGAGCAATTAATGAGAGTGAAGCAAAAACAAACTGAGGTAAGTTTGTTTTTAAATAAACATTTAAAAATATTTAAATGTTTATTACAGTTGTAATTCCTTTTTATCTGATTTGATAAATACTAATAGTTTAGTTTTAGCTAGCTACAACTTGGCATATTTATTGTTGTTTAGGTACTTTTATATTACATTGCAATATATAAAGAATCCAAATAAAGAATGATATTTTTTCACAGAAGTGTATCAATACAAAGATTTTTGTGGATAGATGCTATTTCCAAGGAATTCACTTTCCAGTGAGAAAGTTAAATAAAAAAAAATTGAGATGTAGTTAAAATAGAGGTACATACTAAATGCAAAATCATTAAAGGATAACAAAGTAAATTTTAAAAACTATATCTTGGAGAAGGACAAAAGCTTTCACTAGTTTTAAAAAATGCGAAGGGACTGCCTTATATTTTTCTCCCTTACCAGTATCATCATCAAGCTTATTAATGATAGCTTTATTGCTTTTATCATTGAGTTTTTATGTAACATAAATTTGGGGAATGGCTTTTCCATTATTTCTTAATAATTCTTGAGGAAACTTCAAAAAAAATAAAATAAAATAAAAAACAAAATTCAGTATTGGGGTTCTACATATAATTTTGGTGAAAACAAGTAATAAGCTAGGAATAGGCCATTTTGAACCCTTAATTATATTTTTATATCTTAGATGTCTCCATTATTGACAATTCTGATCATATGTACATTTGAACTATACCCAATATCTTTTTGGTTATATTGACTAAATGGGGTTTTTTGTTTGTTTTGTTTTATAAGTACCCATTATTCATCTGAAATATATTTTGTTACATTGTGAGCTCATATCTAATTTGGCTTGGTTTTTGAAATTTGCATCATTTCTAATCTTTACTTTTCCTTTAACAATGTTTAATTTGGGATTAACAAATATGCAAACAGATATGCATTTTAAAATCTTAATTGGAAAGTAGACTTTTATCTATATAAGAATGAGGAAGTTGATAAATCCTCTCCTCCAAATGCAAATATAAAATAGGACAAAGAACAAAAAAGATAAAACTGCTATTTCAGCACTTTGGAAATCAATGAAAGGCAATCAAAATAAAGTCTTTTTGAAATAACAATATTTTTTTTTTTTTTATTTTTAAAGATTTTATTTAATTATTTTTAGAAAGAGGGAAGAGAGAAAGGCAGAGAGGGAGAGAGATATCAATGTATGGTTGCTTTTCACCTGCCTCCAGCTACAGAGCTGACTGGAGACCTGGTTTGCAACCTTGTTATGTGCCCTGGCTGGGGAATCGAACCTGCGACCTTTGGGTTCGCAGGCCGGCGCCTTATCCATTGTGCTACCAGCCAGGGCCTTGAAATAACAATATTTTGAGTAGTATTTATACTAGAAAAACTGTTGAACTTAATTAGAAGAGTGGGATGTGTGTCATCTTGACCTAGTTGCATTGCTCTACCATCCCCAATGGCAGATGTAGAGGTTCTTCCAAAGTGGAATAGACTGTAAGTCTGATGGTTGTACTGTCTTGGTAGAAAGAGGCTTACTTATTGGAAGTGGTGGGAAATAGCCATACCTTACCAGTGGAAGTGACATCTTAAACATGGGTAAATAGGGAGGAACAATAGTCTTACCAACTTAAAATTGCATTTGTGATTGGATCAAATATAAATATGATCAGATCTGAGACTATGTGTATGCACAGTAGAAACTGGAAAAGATTTACTCTTGTTACATACTTCTGGTTGATCCTGAAGCTGTGTGCAGGTACACAGGGAACATAAAGGGCTCAGTGAAAATTATAAATTGTGATAGACTTGAAAATATTCTAAATATTGGGTGAACATTCTTACCTACACAGTAACCCATCACCAAAAAGTAAAAACCTTCTTACCTCAAGATATTTGAATATAGTTTCTGTATAATCATTTGCTGACCACTGAGCTATGGAAAGCAGGACAAATTAAGGGAAGACAGGCTTAAAAATATATGTCAACAATAGTAATAGCAAAAACTGGGTAGAGGCATCATGGCCAAATGCCATGAAAAATATAGAATCATATTTCTTCCCAGGCAAGTTACTTAAACTAACACCAAGTGAACAAAGAAAATATTTGGTACCAATAGCAATATTTAGTGGAAACATGATAGTTCATATTTTTATGATATATGTAATATGTTCAGCATTCAACTAAAATTATGAGACATGCAAAGAAACAAAACAGTGTAACTCTTCATTTAGGGGAAATCACTCAATAGAAATTATGTCTCTGTGTCCACAACTAATGGATTTAGGAGATAAAAACTTCAAAAGAGTCCATATAAATATGTGCAAAGTATTTATGACTTTCTTTTTAAAATATCAAAAGAAATTGTGGTAACAATTAACAGGCATAAATTCAAAATAACAAGACCTAAATTATACAAAAGAACCAAACGGAAATCCTGGAATTGAAGACGAGAATAACTAAAAGAATAATTTACTGGAGGGACACAACAACAGATACAAAATAACAAGTTAAAGAATTGGTGATTTTTAAGTCCATAGAAAGACTCTAGTTTGAAAAACAGGAAAAAAAAAAAAAAAAAAAAAACTGAAGAACCTTGGCTGATATGGCTCAATTGTTTGGGGCATCATCCAGTAACTGAAAGGTTGCTGGTTTTATTTCCCATCCAGGTGTGTATGATACCCAGTCTGGGTATAGGTGGGTAGCAGCTGATTGATATTTCTGCTAACATCTATGTTTCTCTCTCTTCCTTTATCCCTATCTAAAATGCAATGAAAAAAAAAAAAAAAAAGTCCCTGAGTGGTGATAAAAAATAAAATAAAAATTTGAAGAAATATAAGCATAACATAGGAGATCTGTAGGCTAACATCATAGATGCCAATATACATTTAGTGCATGTCCCAAAAGGAGAGGAAAGGGGGAAAAAGGCAGAAAAATATTGGAAGTCATCTCAAATTTAATGGCAAATATTAATTTTACATATTTTTAAAACTCAACCCCCCCAAATAAGTAGAAAGAGACTTACACCTAGACAAATCACAGTTAAAATATTGATGGGCAAGGATAAAAAAGATATTAAAACACTAAGAGAAAAATAACTCCTCACATACAGGGAAGTATCAGTATGATTAATGGCCAAATTATCATCCAAAACAATGGAGACAAAAGGGCATAGAAAAACAAATATAAAATTTTGAATGAATAAAATGGTAATCAATTATTCTATATCTACCCAACTATCCTTCGCATGTGAAGATGATATAAAAACATCACAGGTAAACAATGACTGAGATAATTTGTTGTCTTGTAATAAATATTAAGTGAAGTCCTTCAGACTAAAAAAAAAGTGATAACAGTATGTAACACAAATTAAAGAATAAAAGAAGCACTATAAATTATAAACATATGTTATAATAAAAGGCTCACATATACATATGTATGATAAAGTATCATTTCTTCTCTTATACTGATATGCAAAGCAATAATTTTAGCACTCTACATTTGCGTTTATAATGTATATGCAGTATTAGCAAAAGGAGGCATGAAGTAACAAAGCTATATGAGGTTCCATATTTTACCAGAATTAAATTAATATTAATCTGATATAATTATAGTATATTAAGTAAACTCTACAATACCCAAAAGAGTTTAAAGCAATACAATTTTAGGGAAAAGTTAACTAAAGAAGTGCAAGATTTTTACATTTAAAACTATAAAATATTGTTGAGATAAATTAATGCATTATCTTAATAAATTGAGAGTCATTCATGTTAATGGATTTGACAAAACATTGTTATCAAGGTTGAAAATTTTCCCCAAAGTGCCACATAGGAATAACAGAATCCTTACTAAAATCCCAAGGAACTTTTTTTAAATAGGCAAGATGATAATGGAATATAAATAAAAATACAACATAACTAAAATATCCTAAACAATTTTTAAAAAGAATAAATTGATTGTGTTCATGCTCCCTGATTTCACAACTGATTTTACCAGTAAAGGTATTATATATTTACTTATGGATTAAGGCATAGATCAATGTAGGAGAATACAGAGCCTAAAATAGACTCTCAAAATATATTCAATAGGTTGTTAACAAAGGTGTAAGAGCAATGGAGAAAGGACAGGCTTTTACACAATGGTGCTGAAATAACCAAATATCCTTATGCAAAAGGTGAAACTTAACAGATAGATAACACCATATTAAAACTTAATAAAAGCCCTGGCTGGTAGCACAGTGGTTATGGCGTCGGCCTGCGAACCCAAAGGTCGCAGGTTCGATTCCCCAACCAGAGCACATAACCAGGTTGCAAACCAGGTCTCCAGTCAGGTCTGTGGCTGGAGGCAGGTGAAACACAACCATACATTGATGTCTCTCTCCCTCTCTGCCTCTCTCCCTTCTCCTCTTTCTAAAAATAATGAAATAAAATCTTTTTAAAAAATAAAATAAAAGCCCAAAGCCTTAACTTCCAAAAAAAAAAACTTAATAAAACATTTCATAGATCTTACTATAAAACATAAAATATAAACTTTTTGAAGAGAAAAATCCTTGTGAACTTTAGTTAGGCAAAGAATCTTAGATGAGGCACCATGAACACGATAAGAAAAAGAAAAAAAGGAAAGGACACATTGTCCTTCATTATGATTAAAATATTATGCACTTCAAAGGATACCATGAAGGATATGAAAAGGGAAATCACAGGATGCAAAAATATTGCAAATCACATATATGATGAAGGACATAAATTCAAAGTATACAAATCAGAAGGGGAGACTGGGTGGATGAACGTGGAGAGATTGAACAAAAAAAAAAAAAAAGAGAGAGAGAGGGAGAAAACATCTGGACAAGGAAACCAGAGTGGTAATTGAAGGGTTGGCACAGGGAGGAAGTTATAGGCGGGTATAAATGATGGTGGATGGAGATCTGACATAGGGTAGTCAACATACCATATAATGTACACATGCTACACTGTGGAATTCTGCACCTAAAACCTATTCATTTTCTTAACCACTGTCACCCCAATACATCCAATAAAAAGAAAAAATAAAAAGAACACTTACTACTCACTAATAAGAAAAACAACCCAATTATGACAGATCAATATAGGCTCACCAATTGTAACAAGTGCACTATTATGGTCAAGGGTGTTGATAATGGGGAAGATTCTGCATATGTGGGAACTGGAGGTATGTGGGAAATCTTTGTATATTCCTCAAATCTTTGTACATTCTTCTCAGTATTGCTGTGAACTTAAAATCACTCAACAAAGTATTTAAATTTAAGAAAATATTAGGCAAAAGATTTGATAGATATTTCATCCAAAAAGTATACAAATGACTAGACTAATAAGCACATGAAAAGCTGCTTGGCATCATTAATTGATATGGAAATAAATTCAATCCATCATAATTCCCCCCTTTATACTCATTAGACTAGCAATAATAAAAAAACTAGAATATGTGTATGTATTTCAAATTATCATGTCATACACTTTCAATGCATGTAATTTTGTCAGTTACACCTCAAAAAGTTGGCAAAATGGAAGACAGATAATACCACATATTAACAAGAATATGAGCAAGTTAATCCTTATCCATTTGGTAAAAAATGTAAAATATTTCATTCATTTTGAAAAAAAGTCTGACTGATTCTTACAATATGAAACATACATTTGCATACGACCCTGTAGTTTCAAACATAGAAGTATCCACAAGAGAAATCAATACATATTACCACAGGAGAACAGGTATGTGATTCCTTATGGTGCTATTGTCTGGTAGCCAAAAAGTAGCAACAATCCAAATAAATATTCATTAACTGGTGAGTGGTTAAACAGAATATGGAAACCCCCCAAAATAGATTACTTTTTGACAACTGCTTATATATGCCCCCAAAAGCATGAAGTATAAAAACATTGTATTAAGTGAGAAAAATCCACATAATATATAATTTAATGTATTTTAAAATCCATAAGAAAATTTATATAGACCCAAAGCAAACATTATTATTTGGGTTTAGGTATAGGAATAAATATTTACTGCAAATGGAAATTCCTTGGAGTAATGGAAATTTTCTAAAATTGGATTGTCAAGATGGTTATAGAGCTCTAGAGATTAATTATAAATGATTGAATTATATACTTACTGTAGTTGAATTTTGTGGTATGTAAACAATTCTTCAGTTAAGCTGTTAAGATGTTTTTTTTTTTTTAAAGCATCAATCTTTTTAAGAAAGTTAAAGAAAAAGGGATTGAGGAATAAAAACCATAATTTTCACAAAACCCAGCTAAATTACCTTTTGCTGTGCTATGTGGATTAATCTGAGTCAGAGAGCCCTACCTTCAAGTATGAATAGCACAGTTTAGCCTTGTAAGTGTCTGGTCTTAGAAGACAGAAGAAATATGTTGGACTGGTGGTTCTGCTACTAGTGAGTTGAATGATTTTGGAAATTTTTCTAAAGGGTAATTTTCCTTACATGATGTCAATTATTTTGAAGACATTTGAGGAAAGAAAGTAAAATGCATACAAAAAAAAAAAAAAAAAACCTAGCATTTTTCCTTCCAGTAATATTTGCCCCATTTCATGTTGTTCTTACTGTAAACCAAAAAAGAGCAGAATTTTGCTTCATGGTGTTTGAGTAGTGCAAAGAAGTCTTCCCGTTCTAAACATACACAACTATCAAAGCATCTAAATTTCACTTTACATTTCACAGTTGATCTCAGGAAGATGAAATATGCTTTTGTTAAAGAAAACATTTGTTGCAAAAAGCAATATTTCATCATTTTTATGGTTGAGTAGTATATTTGTACTACATACATATATGTGTGTGTATTACCACGCCTTCTTTAATCATGTACTAAAGAACACTGGTTATTTTCATGTCTTGAATAGATCTTGAGATGTGCTAAGTGAAAAAGTCAGAAAATCATATATCATTTCACATATATGTGGGAATAAAACTGAAAGCAACAAATGAACAAACAAGACAAACAAAAAAATAATGGACATAGACAACAGTGTGGAAAAAAGAGTGTATGGGTAGTAAAGGGTAAAGAGAATAAAACACATTGTGACAGAAGGAGATTCAACTTTGGGTGTGTAATCACAAAGTATAATACACAGATGATGTATCATCATGGAATTATAAACTTGAAACCTAATTAATTGTTAAGTTTGTTAACCTATATCATTCCAATAAGTTTAATAAAAAGGAAACTTTTAAATAAATATTACATAATAACATGTTACTTGTTCTCCATGTATTTGAATTTTATTTGAGGTTAGTTGCTAGATTCAATCCAATGTTATCTGAGCACATGCTTGATAGGATTTAAATTTTTTCAATTTGTTGAGGCTTGTTTTGTGTCCTACAATGTAGACTATCTTTGAAAATGTTCTGTGTGGATTTAAATGTTTTTTGCTTTTTTGGGGTGAAGGGTTCTGTATATATCAGTTAAGTCAATTTGATCCAGAGTGTTGTTCAGAGTCAAAATCCTTGTTGATTCTTCATTTGGAAGTTCTATCCATTGTTGAGAGTGGGGTATTAAAATCTCCTACAATGACTGTGTTGTTGTCAATATCTTTCTTTAACTCCTCCAAAATTTTCTTTATATATTTAGGTGCTCCTATGTTGGGTACATGTATGTTTACAAGAGTTATAACCTCCTATTGGACTATTCCTTTAAGTATTATGTAGTGATCTTCTTTATTCTTTATTGTGGTTTTTGTTTTGAAGTATATTTTGTCTGATATAAGTATTGCTACCTTAGCTTTCTTTTTATATAAACTTTACCAAAGAGGTAAAAGACCTGTATGTGGAAAATTATAAAACACTGAAGAAAGAAATTAAGAAAGATACAAATAAATGGAAGCATATATTATGTTCTTTGATTGGAAAAATTAACATCATTAAAATATCCAAAGTACCCAAAGCAATCTATAGATTCAATACAATTCTTATTAAAATACCAATGCTATATTTCACAGATCTATAACCCATATTTCAAAATTTTATATAGAATATAAAACAATCCTGAGTAGCTTCAGCAATCTGGAGAAAGGAGAACAAAGGAGGGATCACAATACTCAATATCAAACTACAATGCAACTATAATCAAACCAGTTTGATAATGGCATGAGAACAGACACATAGCTCAATGGAATAGAATAGAAAGCCCAGAAATAAACCCATCTCTCTATGTTCAGTAAATATTTTCCAAAGGGGGAAAAAGCATACAATGAAGTAAAAGTAGCCTCTTCAATAAATGGTGTTGGGAGAACTAAAATAGTACATGCAAAGAAATTAAACTAGACTACCCTTACACCATACACCAGAATAAAGTCAAAATGGATAAAAGATTTAAACATAAGTTGTGATACCATGAAAGTCCCAGAGGAAAACAAAGGAAGTAAAAATTTCAGATATCCTATGCAGTACAGCAACTTTTTTTGCCAATATATCTCCTTGGGCAAAGGAAATAAAGGAAAAAAAAATAAACAAATGGGACTACATTTAACTAAAAAGCTTCTACATGGCTAAAGAAACCATCATCAAAAATAAAAAAGGAACTGACAGTATGGGAAAACATTTGCCAGTGATATGTTGGATAAGAGTTTGACCTCCAAAATGTATAAAGAATTCATAGGACTCAACACCAACAAGTCAAGCAATCCAATTAAAAAATGAGCAAAGAATGTGAATAGACATTTCTTCAAGGAAAACATACAGATGGCCCATAAACATATAAAAAGATGCTCCACAGCACTAGCCAACAGAGAGATGTAAATTAAAACTGTAATGAGATACCACCTCACACCTGTCAGAATGGCCATCATTAATAAATCAAAAAACAAGTGCTGGTGAGGATGTAGAGAAAAGGAACCCTAATCACTGTTGGGAATGCAAACTGGTACAGCCACTATGGAAAACATTATGGAATTTCCCTAAAAACTAAAAATGAAACTGTCTTTTGACCCAGTGATTCTTCTGATGGGAACATACCCTAAGAATCCAAATCATCAATTCAAAAGAACTAATGCTTCCCTATGTGTTAGGTCCAATAAAATGACAGGAGCACAAGCAATGAGTTTAAAAATTTGACCAGATGCTAATAAGCAAGCTGAGACCAAAGAAAGGGCATCAGGCTCTGGCTGGTGGCTCAGTGAAAAGGTGCTGGCCTGCGAACCCAAAAGTTGCTGGTTTTGATTCCCAGCCTGGGCACATAACCAGGTTGCAAGCCAGGTCTCCAGCCAGGTCCTTAGCTGGAAGCAGGTGAAAGGCAACCATACATTGATGCTTCTCTCCCTTTCTTCCTTCCTCCCTGCCCTTCTCTCTGAAAATAATAAATAAAATCTTAAAAAAAAAAAAGAAGGCATCAGCCCTGAACAATAGTAGGACAGAGGTTTTCGAGGAGAGTAAGTGTTGATTTTTGGTTTCTTTTTAAAAATATTTTATTTATTATTTTTAGAGTGAGGGGAAGGGAGAGAGGTAGAGAGGGAGAGAAACATTAATGTATGGTTGCCTTTCACCTGCCTTCAGCTACAGACCTGGCTGGAGACCTGGCTTGCAACCTCGTTATGTCCCTATTTGGGAACCAAACCAGCGACCTTTAGGTTCGCAGGCCGGCGCCTTTTCCACTGTGCCACCAGCCAGGAGCATAAGCGTTGATTAGGAGCAGAAGTTTCTTGGACTCCCTGTTGATGGGGGAGTGGGAGCTAATTCTGAGAATCAGAATTTGCTAAATTCCTGCCTGCAGATAAGGATAACTTTGAAGGATAAAAGCAGCCACTTGTGCTAGCAGTTACTCCAGGGGCAGCAGATTTATTGGGGGCCAGCTAAAATTTGACTGGAATTCCTGGAACACAGGTATTATGCCTAAGACTATGTTCATAAGGACACTATTTATGACAGCCAAGTGCTGGAAACAGCCTAAGAATCCATCAGTAAATGAGTGAATTAAAATGCTGGTACATTTACACAATGGAATGCTATACAGTAGAAAGAAAGAAGGAACTCCTACATTTCGAGATAGCATGGGGAACTGGAAAATATTATGCTAAGTGAAATAAACCATTCGATGAAAGACAAATATTGTATGATATCACCTATAAGAGGGTTCTGAGGATTCTAGTGAACAAAATAAATTAACAAACAAAATAGAACCACAGGAATGGAAACATGGAACAGACTGAAAGTGGCCAGAGGGCAGTAGGGAGGAAGAGGCTAGACAAAGAATATGTATGAATGACCCATGGAAATGAACAACACTGTGAGAGTTGACTGTGGGAATGGGGCAGGGGATGGAATGGGCAGAGGAAGGCAAAGGGGGAAAAACTGGGACAATAGTAATAGAATAACAATAAAAATACTTTAATAAAATATAAACATTATAATTGGAAAACTAATAATACATGCAATGACATAGATCAAGTTCAGATGCATTTTGTTAAGTGAAAAAGCCACTCATACTCAAATAGTGATATATCATGATTTTATTTATATTTTATTTGGGAAGAAGCAAAACCATAGAGATGGAAAACATATATGTGGTTGCCAGGGATTGAGGGGATGGGAGAACAGAATAAAGACATTTTACATAAATATATAAAAATAAATTAAAAATTTTTGAATTAGTATTCTCACAAAGACTAGAAATGATAACATACTTCTACAAACAAGGATAAAACTGCTTCTAGAGTGGAAAATGTTTTCTGAACAAAAGTTTGGCTAAAAGACCACTTGGAAGCATGTTTCATTGGTTTTGAATTTTATCAGATGAATCAGTTTCTTTTTGGTGTGGGCAGCATGACTGACATAAAAGATCACCTATAGCTCCACTTTGCAGGGCTAATAATATTTTCTAGAAAGTCAAAAGTTATCAAAGTATAGAAATATACTTTTACCGAAAGTTTTCTAAAATAAATTAGTCAATAAAATAAAAGCAAGAAACCTATTTATTAAATCCAAATTCCATGCTAAAGTTTTATATTGGTGTCACATAAAACCTTGCCCAATACAATGACTTAATTAATAACAATTTGAAAGGTTTAGTCTGTCACTGAGATCAAACACTCTGTGTGTATGCTTTTGTCATGATTAGGTCTTGTTATATAAGCAGCATTATGTTTTAGTCTAATCTTTGAAAAATATTGTAATCAACGGAAATGATAAGTAAACCAAAAAGCTATTATTTTTCTTTTTCTGACAAAAGAGAATGTAGGCAAAGTCTTGGGTAGAAGCTGTCATTAGCAGGTGCATTGGGTTCTACATTTTGGCCAATTTATTTTTTTCAGGAGCTTTTAACCGAATCAAGGGTGTTCAACTTATACTTTGTATAATTTAAATTGTACTGATACTTATATGACTCTAATCATAAATGGCATAAAGAATATTAAAATAAAATTATGAAAGTAGATTACTTTTAATCCCAACTATGTAACCAATTAGTTAATAATTCTCATAAGAATGTGACTGGTATTTTATCAATTAGTTTTTGGCCTCCACAATCTCTCTAAAACAGTAATATTCTTAAAATCCTTAGAAGTCCTTGAATAACTCTGATTCATTAAAGGGATGTTAAATGCTTAGTACAATTCCAATTAAGGCATTTGACACCATAAAAGATTCTTTCACTCATAAATTGCCAACTGGCAGCTTAGGAGCCAAAAAACATGATGCTGATTATGTTGTGTTGTGGTATACAGTGTTTAAACAACTAACTAAATTGTCACTATTTAAAGACTAGGATTTTTAACTTAAAAACAACATTTTCTCCTTCTTTTAACAATTGGAAAATCCTTAATACTAGACTTCTTTTTCAACAATAACCTGCAGCTGAGTAGCAGACAACCTTGTTAAAAAATAAATAAAAATACATATACTTACTAAGTTTTTCACAGATCACCCCACTGTTACCTAGTTATATCTGGGTCTCTTCTCTCATTTTTAAAAATATTTGGCCCCTACAGTCCTTGAGTAACTGATCCTTTGTCTTCTTTTAACCAATTAATAGGTGAAGAAACAAACGCAGAAAGAGAAGGTTGTACACCTAATATGACATTATGCTTTAGAGAGCATGGGCAGCTTTTTATACCAAAATATTTCCTTTCATGATTCCATCTTACCTCTTTCTTTAAAAAGTGGAGAATTGCTGCATTGTGTAAAATTTGATAACAAGCTACCATTAGTCTTCCTGGAGTTATTATTAATAAGAAATTATACTAATGAACTACAAAGATAGGAATAAGTTTGGCAAGTAATTTGTATGTGATATAGTTAAATACATTATTATCGGAAAAGTCTCAACAAGTATAATAATATGCTTTATAGGGTTCATAAAAGGCCTTCACCATATTCTGTGAAGAGGCTCAATCTTGTGGAAAATCTTTTGCTTCTATTAATTATAAGAAGATGAAACTAAAACATCTCTCTAAATATGGCCTCTCATAGCATCTGATATTTCCCAATCATCGTAAAAATTTTGTTTGTTTTTCATGTAGAACTCATTTTTATGCAAACAAAACTAAACTAAAAATCAGTATTTTCTCACCCATAAAACAATATTTTCAACACAGCTAGCTATTCCAGAAGTAAATAAGAAATATAAGAACATTTAGATTTCAGTGTTTGTGTATACAAAAGTAATAGGAATTCTGGCTTTTTTTTTTTTTAATATTTTATTATTTTTCAGAAAGAGGGGAAGGGAGAGAGGCAGAGAAGGAGAGAAACATCAATGTATGGTTGCCTTTCACCTGCCTCCAGCTATGGACCTGGCTGGAGACCTGGCTTGCAACCTGGTTATGTTGCCCTGGCTGGGAATCGAACCAGCGACCTTTGGGTTCACAGGCCAGCACCTTATCCACTCTGCTACCAGCCAGGGCGGAATTCTGGCTTTGAAAACAATTGGGAATAAGTACATGGGTGTATGCCAGAACTAAATTATTTTAAAAAGTGATAAATGAAAATGCAAAATGGTGTTGCTGCTATGCAAATCAGTACAGAAATTTAAAAAATAATAATAATAGAACTACCAGATCTCTAGTTTATCAAAAAAAATTAAATCAGGACCTTAAAGATATAATTGATCTCTCACATTTATTGCAGTATAGCCAAGCTATGATGTGGAAACACATAATATCTTTTGACAGATGAATAGATAAAGATAACATGATATATACATAGAACAAAGCATTATTTAGCTTTAGAAAATAGGGAAATTCAACAATATTCAACATCATGGATGAACCTTGAGGACATTAAGCTAAGTGAAATAAACCAGTCACAGAAAGATAAATACTGCACACTTCCATGAAATATTTTGTATGAGGTATCTAATACAGTCAAAGGGTCTAATCAAGAAACATGTATAAATGACCCATGGATAGTAGGGTGAGGATTGACTATGAGAGTGGGTATATGGGTGAGGCAGGTAAAAAAGAAGCTAGAATAAGAAAAAATAAATAAAATAAAATAGTCAAAATCAGAATCAAAGAGTAGAAAATGGGTTTTGGGGCTAGTGAGAGGGAGAAATAAGGAATGAATAATAAATACGCATTATATTTCAGTTACACAAGGTAAGTTCTAGAGATATGCTCTACAATATTGCACCTATAGAAAATACTGTATTCTATAATCAAACATTTTAAGAGGGTAGGTATCTTATTAAGTCTTCTTTACACAATAAAATAAATATTATAAAAATGTGATAAAAGCATTCAAAAATTAAAGCTCTTATTTCACTCTAAAAAACAAGATTATGTTCACTTTAGGGATACATATAATCATTTACTTCTCTCAGGCACAAAAATATAAATTATGGTATATGTATGCATATATCTATATACATTTACATGTGAATAATTACATTTATATGTATATAAATGTGTTATATTTATAGATATATAGATATATAAATATATTTTAAACATGGTAATATATATTTTTTATTTATTATTTTTAGAAAGAGCAGTAGGGAGAGAGGCAGAGAGGAGAGAGACATCAATGATGGTTGCCTTTCACTTGCCCCAAGCCAGTGATCTGACCGGAGACATGGCTTGCAACCTGGTTATGTGCCCTGGCTGGGGAATCAAACCAGCAACCTTTGGGACTGCAGGTTGGTGCCTTATCCACTGTGCCACCAGCCAGGGCAGCAGCTTCCCTTTCACTGACAGAGAGCTGTGGTACTTAACCCTAGTTTAGAACTCCATCCAGTTTGGCCCAGAAACAGTTATTTTTCATCACCTTTTTAATGAAGGCCTCCCCTTTTTCCTGCAGCAAATGATAGACTGAAAGAAAACTTCACCAGGAGAAGTGTTTTGATCTACATGGATCCACAAAGGCAATCAAAATAATTGCCAATACATTTTCAAATGCTGATATTTTAAACCTTAAATAACCTTCGGGTGGAGATGGTGTCAACAGCCTGAGCATAGACACTGCACCCAGTCTCTCACTGCGTAAGTCTCATGTACAACATTCATCCCAGAATAAGGCAAAGGAAATATCAGTCCTCCTGATTGTCAAATGACATGAGATAAAAAAATGGCTTTAAAAAGCACATTTTCATGGACACTCATGTTAGTTAGGTTCTTACTTAAAAATTTACTTTTTTTAACCCTGCTGTAGCAGTCTGGTTACTATGGACTAAATGTTCATGTCTCCCAAATTTTATATGTTAAAATTCTAACCCCCAATATGATGGTAATTAGGAGAATGGGTTTTGGGAGGTAGTTAAGTCATAGTAATGGACACCTCATGAATGAGATTTGTACCCTTATAAAATAAAATATGAGTATTTGCTCTCCTTATCTCTGTTCTCTGCCATGTGAAGATACAAGAAGATGGTCATCTGCAAATGGGGAAGTGAGACATCATTAGACATTAGACCTGCTGGCACCACTATGTTGGTCTCCCCAACCTCTAGAACTATGAGAAATGAATGGTTCATGCACCCAGCTTATGGTAATTTTTATAATAGCCTTAACTGGTTGAGACATTGGCTAAATACTTACCAAACTTCCATTAGTAAACAAAACACCTAGCACCTCAGGTTGAGTCTTTGCATGGTGGTGTACATATTTTTCTCCAAAAAACAAAGGGTAAATAGAGATCTTTGTTTAGTTTTATGTAACTAAATATTCCATTGTGTCAGTTTTTTTTTTATATATAGAAATAGTGCATAAAAGGGAATTGATGTCCAAGGAACAGAAAAATATGTGTGTTCAAGTAAACAGTTCTTAATTTTAAAACCAAACTGCACCCTGATTCTCATGACTTGCCATTACATTAAAAACAAAATAAAGCCCAGTAAAAGTCATTATGATAAGTTGATCGTACTTCCCTCAAAAATAAGCTTCTTGAATCCATATGGTTGGTTATCTAATCTTCAGGATAAGGATGAATTTCTTGAGATTTAAATGTCCATTCATTCAATCAAGATATTTTATTTAACACCTTCAAAATGCTAGGCTCTGTAGGACATAAAGTAAGAACTATAAACAAATTATAATTCATCACTGTCCTTCTGAACCTTCTAGTGTAAAAATGATCTAAGAATTCAGTGGTGATACTATTTGAGTAATTTAGGAAATATTACCAAGGACTCAAATTTCAAAAGTTAGAATATAAGTAATCAAAAAAAGATAAAAAACAAACCTCAAAATGTTAAATTACATTGAGCTTAATAATGCATACTCATTAAGCATTGCAGTTGTGTTGTAAAAATTATATTACATAATTATCTATTATTTTTACAGTAATGCTATTGGTCAGGTCAGATTGTTGCTTCTGCTAACTGATGAATAAAATGACATCTTAGAGA
Organism: Noctilio leporinus; assembly: GCA_004026585.1. Taxonomy (NCBI): domain Eukaryota; kingdom Metazoa; phylum Chordata; class Mammalia; order Chiroptera; family Noctilionidae; genus Noctilio; species Noctilio leporinus. The sequence goes on along the minus strand of PVIW01007101.1, from coordinate 40,744 downwards.
GATGAATCAACTTGTCCAAGTTTATGTAAGATGAGATGTAAAAGTTGCAACTTGCATGTGATTTTATAAGATCCACAGAAAGAAAAATATTTTTCACTCTGCAACATGCTAAGAAGAAACCTCACATAACCAATATTATGACCATGGATGTACTTAACATCTTCACATCTTTTACTTGAACCGCAAGGGACCTGTAAAGTGCTTCTCATGGACACCCAAGTGTGTCTCCCCTTGCTTTGAAATAAGTACATAATAAAACCAGATCATGGTTCATGTAAGAATACTTTTTGGGTTTGCCAATAATAGCTCACTTCTTTTCTCATTTTGAGAGTCAAATATAAATAGTAAAAAAAGGACACAAGTGAGAGGATAATCATAAGAGAAAAAAAATTGGCAGATTTGTCACTCATTGCCTCAGTGGAATCTATTTTTTCAGTCTGTCTAAAATCCCTTTTTCCTTTTTCCTGATATAAGTACTGATTTACCACTCAAAACTGTGGAAACCTCAGTACCCAGTATCATCAACAGTATCCAGGGTCAGAAAATACAGCACAGGAGGCAAATCAAATTACTTCTGACAATTTGAACCCACAGCCTGGTTTTCAGCAATCCTTTATTCTATGGACTACCCAGGATTTTTTTTTTCCTGGTTTGAACAATTTATAATCTACTTCTATTTCTTTCATCCAAACAGCTATAACAGAAATGGGTACCCAAGATTCTATCATTTTATTAGGAGGAAAAAATTCAGTATATTGTTTACATTACATTAAATTTAAGGAGACTTCAAATCACTTTTTATAACACTTAAAATTTTAACTTAAAGGAAAAAAACCTAAACATTATCAGAAAGTTCTCCCTTTTACCTAATTTTTTATCTCTCCTCAGTGACAGTGGGAAGTAATAATGAATCAGGTGTTAGGTGAAATACTTTACCAAAATTTTCCCTTTAAAAGCATTCCCATTAAGATTAGGGATAAGACAGGGATATCTGCTTTCAACTCTTATTCAACATAACTCTGGAACTCCTAGCCACAGTGATTAGACAATAACTAAATAAATAAATAACATGGAAAGCATATAAATAGAAAAGGAGAAAGTATAACTGTCATTATTTGCAGATATAATATTGTACATGGAAAACCTACCCTGGCAGGTGGCACAGTGGATAAGGCACCAACCTGCAAACCCAAAGGTCACTGGTTTGATTTCCAGCCAGAGCATATAACCAGGTTGCCAGCCAAGTCTTCAGCCAGGTCCTTAGCTGGACCCTCTCTGTCTCCCTCCCTTCCCCTCTTTCTGAAAATAATAAATAAAATCTTTTAAAAGAAAAAAAGATAAAGAATCTTAAAATCAGTAAGAGAAAAACAGATAGTTACCTACAAGAAAATTCCCATAAGACTATCAGCTGATTTCTCAAAAGAAACTTTGCAAGCAAGGAGGGCCTGGCAAGCAGTATTCAATGTGATGAAAAGCAAGGACCTATCACCAGCATTGCTCTAATCAGCAAAGCTATCATTTGGAATGGTAGGGCAGATAAAGTGCTTCCAAGACAAGGTAAAGCTAAAGGAGTTCACTATCACCAAGCCATATATTAATGAAAGATGTTAAAGAGATTTACTTAAGAAAAAGACTATCAAAACGAACAACAGGACAGGAGCAGAATTATAGGTATGTCAATCATTTGGACAGTTATCAGCTATGAGATAGAAGGAGGAGTTAGGGGAAAATGGTGTAGAGATCAAGCAGCATAATGGATAGGAACGAACTAGACAGGGATAGAAATAGTATAGGAAAGGGTGAGACCAAAGATTTACATGCACAGCCCAGAGACATAAACTAAGGGGAGGGATTGCTGGAGGGAAGGAAGTACCAGACAGAGTGTGGCAAAGGAAACAAAATTGGGGCAACTCTAACAGTGTAATCAATAAAATATACTTAAAAATAAATTTCCCCTAGTGGAGAATGAGAAAAGACTTTTGAGGTAGGAGCATTTTGAGCAAAAGGATAAAGACAATTTAGAAGAGATGGTGCATCTGGATGAAAATGGAAATTCAGATGACATATTTGATATTGGAACTGCAAAAACATAAGAACTTTAATTTGTATGCAACAAGCACAAAAATGAACAGACTTTTCATACCATGTAATTTAACAATGTGATCATTATTATTTAATAGGTCAAGGTAGAAAGAATCTTATAAATATCCCATAAATTCACTACCCAGTAAATTATTTTGAAAATAAAAATTAATACTATGTAATGAATATTTTATTAGCATTAGAAAGCTTTGCTGACACAAAGGGTGTATGTATTTCAATTCTATGTAAAGCAATTTTTAAAGAAAGGAAGTCATACAATTAGATGTGTGTTACATAAAAACAGCCTTGGTAGAATTGATTTGAAGTGAGAGACTAAAGATGAGATTCTGCCAGGAGAGGCAGAATCTAGTTCAGAATGATGGCGGTAACTCTGAATGAGATGATGGAAGAACATATGAGTAATATTTAAATGGAGAATCCACTGGCTAGTGTAGAATTGAATAAAGAAAACTAGGAGCTAGAGAAAAAATAATTAATTTTCTTAGCTTCAGAAGAATTATCAAACTATGAATACAATTTGGAAAATATTGGGGGGGTTGCTAAATTCAAGTGCCACATGGACATTAATATTGAATTATTTAGATGGAACTGGGAAATTGTATTGCTTATATTACTTTAAAATATTTTTTTTCTGAAAAAAATATCTAAAAGCTAGTATTAGCTATCCCTTTATTGAAAGAAACCTACTCCAAAATTTAATGTTATAACAATAAGCACCATTATTACTCAGTAGTCTATGAGCTAGTTAGGTAGTTTTATTGACCTAAGTCAGGCTCATTTGACATCAAGTAGGTTTACACATGCATTTTTAGTGAGCTAGCAACCAGGTTGGCTACAGGTTAGTTTTTCTAGGATCATCTTCTTCACATTTCTAGCACTCAGCTGCCTGTTCACAAAGATGTCTGGGATGACAGCCCATTAATGTAGACTGTACTTGTGCTCATGGTAGCTGAATAGAGTTCCAAAAAAGTGAGTATAGGTGTGAAAAACCTCTTGAAGCTTAGCCTTAGATCTGATAAATTACTTCTTTTATATTCTATTATAAAAAGCAGGTTCTAAATCGAGCCCAGAATCAAGAAATGAGAATATGACTTTTACCTCTTCATGAGCTGCGAAGCTACACTGAAAAGTGTATGCTGTAAGGAAGGGTAAAGAATGGGGTCATTTTTATTATCAATTAATAACACAAATGCATGTTTAAGTACATAGTTATTCCATGGTAAAAATAAAATCTAGTATCTAATATTACCTTTAAAAAAAAAAAAACCTAACTGACTAATCTTGTATGTGAAACTCAGAGCACAGCAATTTTATTGAAAGGCCACATATAATTATTTGATCAAACCCATGTGATAAAGTAATTATGTAATTATGCATTAATCAACAGAGAACATTATTTGTGTTTATCTTTAAAATTCAGGATTAAATCACCTGGGTTTTTTTTTTTTTTTTTTTTTTTTGATTTGTTAAACTGAGAGAGAGTTATACTTCAAATGGTGTCAAGAGTTCACCCTAGTTATTCTAACTAGGATAAAATGATAAGAGAAATGTATTTAGTTAGTGAATATATCAAATAAATAATTAAGGATGAGCCAAACTAATTCATCAAATATGGGGAGTACTATATTTACAAACATTAGATGTGTTCCAAGCAGACTGAGATAACATAGTAAACAAACACAAGACTAAAGAAAACAAAACACACCCATAACAATGGATAAAGTCAGAAACAAGAAATACTCCATAATCATTCAATGTATGATGAACATACAATAGACCAAGTAAGACATTTTAAAAAGTAAAAGTAGACTAATAATTAGATAGTGAAAGGAAAGAGAGACAGAGGCTGATCCTGGGAATCTTCCAGGTAGACTGGTACATACATTTAGCCCAATAGAGAGGAACTGGAAATAAACGTAGGTGGATTTTACTCAGAAACTCAGAAATGGTTTATCTAATTTACTTGTCTGGAACTAACTGTTTAATCATTTTATGCCTCAGTTTTATCTAAGCCTTCATGTGATTATTTGCTATGTGTGATCTTACCATTTTTATTTATACTTTTACACTCCAACAGTCATTTCCTGTCACGCCCTACTTTATAATGAAGCCTTAATATGTAAGACACCTGACTGAAAATTATCTTTTCTGAAGCACAGTGGAAGAACTACCTTTAGAATATATGTATAAGGAGACTAGTTGATAGAGACCTAGGGGAAGAGAAGAGAAGAGAAAATGGCAGGTGGCATCTCGTAAAAGAAAGAACAAAGGAGAAGTTAGAAAGAGGGCATAGGAAGAGAGCAAAGGGAACAGTAAAGAATATTGCCCTTTATTTTGTCTTGTTTGTTTATTTGCTTTGTTCTTTTAGATTCCACATATAATGAAATCATATGGTATTTGTCATTAGCATAGCATCCTCGAAGTTCATTCATGCTGTCACAAATGTCTGAGTAATATTTCACTGTGTTATATACCACTTCTCACTTCTTTTTTATCTGCTTATCTATTGATGGACATTTAGATGGCTTCCATAATATGACTCTTCTAATTAATGCTTCAATCAACATAGGTATGTACACCTATCCCTTTGAGTTAGTGTTTTTATTTTCTTCAGGCAAATACCCAGAAGTGGAATTGCTGAGAAACAAATTGAGAGGGCATGGGTTAGGAGGTAGGCAAAAAAAAAAAAAAAAGTGAAGGGAATTACGAGGTACAAACTTCCAATTATAAAATAAATAACTTATAAGGATAAATGAACAGCATAGGGAATATGTCAATCCTATTGCAATAAATTTATTTGTTGACAGACAGTAACTAGACTTACTGTGTGGATTATGTGTCCTAGTATTCACAACTATAGTATCATTGTGATGTACACCTAAAAAAATAGAATATTTTATGTCAATTACACAATAATTTCAAGAAGAAAATTTCTCTTTACCTTGCCTTTGCTGACTCAACATTTATTAACAAATTTCTGGACTCTGGACATGAAAGTGCTGCTAAAATATGTTTAGGGAGTCTAGACACTCTGTTTAAAGAAGAGGGAGTCTGTAGGAAATAACCAGAACCCTTGAGCATAGTTCTCCCTTGGTGAGGCACAAAAATTATGGTGTCATTTTTCAAGGCCTAGATAGATATGAAGGACCTGAGTCTTTTTTAACTGAAGGAACTTTGGGCTTAGAGTAGAGTAGAAGAAGGTTACTGCCTGGTGAAATACTGGTCACCAATATGGGATTCAAAAAGAACTTGACTTGTTTGGCTCTTTCTTGTGTTGAAGTTTCAGGGAGTAGTTTCTCAGAGTAGATTGGACTCAAGATACTGACTAATGCTTAGAAAGCTAATTGATTACTTATTGCAAAATGATCAGAAATAATATAATAGTTTGGACTGGAGCAAATAGCCAGAACAACAAAGAAAATCAGCTATGTCATTTCAACGGATAATATTTACAACTCTAAAAGCTGATGCACTCATCTCCATAATAAGTATATGCTTATAAAGATATCCGTGTAAAGAATTCATATCAGCCTTAGAAGATACTGTCTGCCTAGCATATTGCTTGAGGAAGAGTCTGTGATCTTTGCTTTGATTTCTTTTTAAGACTGACAGTAACCTTCTGATTGATATAGTTTTAATAGTTAATATGCTCAATCAGAAAACAGATTTGCTATTCCAAGTTCCCATTTTTATTACTTTAAATATTTGCAGCTTCAAACAACATATTTTGTTATTTAGTTTGATTTTCAAAACATAATCTTACTTTCCTGTTGTCTAAATTCATGGGGTGGGGGGAATAGAAGCATTTCACTGTCAAGCCCCTGCATGGTCTATAGCCACAAGCAATTGTAAGCTATACAAGTAATTTACATGGCAGTAGAGCTAGTTAATATGTCCTCTACCATAATCTTTCCTTGCTCCATTCTCTATTTCTGTGTGAAAAAGAAACTGGGGAATGAGGCAAAACTACATTAAAAGGAAGCACAAGAAAATTCACCTAGATGGTTTGTGAACTACTTTGAAAAATGATCAGTAAAACATATTTCCCTGTTCATGATTACATGCCAGCTTCTGGGATAAGAAATTGGATTATTTTTGTTTCAATGTTAAAATCCATTAATAAGGTGTGTAGGAAGATTATGTAGAAGGATATTAATAATAGCTAATACCTTTACACTACCTCCTTTACCAGAAAAGTTAAAAAATATCTATATGATTTTCCAAGGGATCAAAGTCATTTTTAAATTAAAAACATTATTTGATTAGCTCTTATCTCATATGTGAAAACATGTCAGTAATCAATAATAAAATTGAGTTCAATTTTAGTGCAAATTCAGATAACAGTGGAACTTAAAAGGGCTGAAAGTTATATGCATTTAACAAGGCTAAATACTTAGTGCACATGAGTGTAGCTGACTGAAAGAAAGCTAGAAAATATATATATAGTTTTCGAATAGTCTTAGAAGTAATGAGAAATTCCTTAAAATTAATCAGTAATGAATATATTTCAGTCACTTATTTTTCTGTTATATCCAAAATGTTTCAACAAAATTTAGATTTACATTCACTTTTAAAGAATATATCTTGTGCATGATAAGTTTCAGTTAATTTGGAAATAAAATAGAGAGTTTTTATTCTAGTAAACACACACGCACAGACCCTTAATACCTGTGTTTAGACAACCTTTAGATACTCTTTGGTCCTTTCTTCATATTTTTTCTTTAAAGTTAAAAGAATTATTTATACTTGTTTTTATTTCTTCAATTCCTGCTCACCCCTTTACCCACCTCAATTTGGCTTCCATTAGGCAAATAAAAAAATTATTTTAGGTTACTGGTAGAAATACCTGTGTCTCAAATCCAAAGGTCACTTTCTGCTTACTCACCTTACTTGACTTCTGTTGACCATTTCTTTCTTGATAAAACACTCTCTTTAATTTCAGTAGCCATATTTAATGATTTTTACAGTTTCAAACTCCTTGCCCAGATATTAAATATTGAAGTTCCTCACTTCTTGGACCTCGATTCATAAAGTTGGGAAAAACTCGTACATAGGCAAGAAGAATTTGATGTCAGCCTTAATAAAGTATAGAATTTAGGCATAAAGGGGGAGAGAATTCAACTCTGAGAAGGATGAATATTATAAACAGGAAAAGAAAAGAGAGGACACAATTTCTTCATAAGTTAGGAAGGTGAATTTGAAATAGTTTATTATAAAGCATATTTTATATTTTCATGTTTAAAGAGAAATAAGAGAAAAGTTCTGAGTAAAATCTATGTCTCATTGAAAATGGTGTCTTGGGACAAATAACTTAATTTTTCAGTGACTGGTGGTATGATCCTGTGAATCATAATAATTATCACATATTAAATACCTATGATATGCAGGATAATATCCCATGGACTTTAGATAAAATATATAATTTTATAATAACAACTACCCTAAAATTAGACAACCCTATTTCTATTCTACATATAGCAGAAGATAATTTTAGAGATGTTGGGAAAGTTCTCTATTTAAAACAATATTATATACCCTAAAATAAGGGATTTTAATCTGGTTTGACAACAAAATTCAAATTATTGCTACTATATGTACAAGAGTGTTGCAATTTCTGACCTTTTTTAAGTAAATTATGTTTATCTATAACTTGGTTGTCAAAATTTTCTTTCTTTTACAAGACTAGATACATAAAGTTTAAAAGTGATTAAGACTGTTAACAATGGAGTATGCTTTTATTTCACTAGTAACAAGAAAATAACAATACTTACACATCTATTAAACATCTATAAGTTTGAGATTCTATGGGGCTACATGTAATTTTTTATCAGATTTAAGTAAATATGATGTACAAATAAAAGAAGTATGTTGATTTAATAATACACTTACTAGACTTTTTTTTTTTTTTTGCATTTTTGAAACAAATCAATAAAATTTGTATTGTCAAGAATATAAAGGAGAAGTATATAAACACTTGTGTACCTACATTCCCAGGCCAAGGATCTTGGGCAATTCAAGTGTAGTCAGTTTTTCTCTGCTCCTGTAGAAAATGGTCAAAGATATTTACATGACCTAAGACTTTGATGTTAGATAATAGGAATAAGAGATATGGAGACACTAGTCACCGTTAAGGATATTACATCAATAAACTGGTAAAAATGGGAGTCATCCTTAGGAAGATGGATTCAATATCCAAGTTCAACAGGCAAAAATGTCATAAAAACTTGATAAATTTGTGAGGCATAGAGAAAGACTTGGCAAATAAAAAAAAGAAGAAGAAAGAAAAAGAAAAGAAAAGAACTTCAGAGTAGAATGCATTTAATTTGAACACCTCAGGGGACCAGAGAAAGAAATGTTGCCAGAGTTCCTTCTCCTTTTCATTGGCCAGAAATGTGTAAGTGCATCATGGGAGGTGAGGGATGGAATATGTAATTTGATCATTTTTTCCTTTAAATTAGATGTCAGAATATCAAGATATTTTCCTATAGATATACAAATCTGAGTGAATCTAATGTTACTGGTTTTTACTGGGTTATTCATTGTGCATTCATTAATTGAATGAAAGAAAAATGCATGAATGAAAACCTAGTAAATTACATTGTTCAAAAAAAACTGCAGAACCAGAGTTTCCTGTTTTTTTTTTTTTTTTTTTTTTTTTTAATCCAGTTAGAGCTTATTTATAGCAGAGGAAATGTACATGCAGAAGGATACCATTTTATGTGCATACCATGCCTGGCACTCAGCACAGAGTGGTATTCAAATGAGTGTAATTGGGATATTTTGTTGCTTAATCTCTAAAACACCCACCAATACTTCTTACTGCCCCAGAGATAAATGACATATCTTTGAATAGCCAGTGTAGCCAACAAAAAAGAGCCTATCTAATTCTCCAGTGACCGCTGATGGAGATCTTCAGCAATGTTTCCACATGCCTTCCAGCCTGGCTGTTTCACAGGCTCATGACAAAATTCTTTGAGTAAAAACACAGCATAGTTGTTAGAAGCAGGAAATTTGGAGCTGGAACCAGAATGCTGGGTGGGATTAGCCTCCTCCTTTAACAATTTATTAACTAGGCAAGTTACTTAACCTCATAATGACTCAATTTTCTTATCTTTAAAATTAAACTAATAGTACTTTTCTTAAGTGTTATTATGAAAATTAAATAAATTAACTATAAAGTGGTTGGAACAGTATCCAGCCTTTAGTAGATGCTTAATAATAAGAAACTAATCAAAACTACATACATTTCTGTAAAATATAATAAAATTGCAAATAAATAGGGCATTTAGTCCAGCCTGAAATGTTTGGAAATACCACCACAAAGTAGTGACTACAAGAAGTCATGGAGCCCTGGCTGGTAACACAGTGGATAAGGTGCTGGCCTGTGAACCCAAAGGTCGCAGGTTCGATTCCCTAGCCAGGGCACATAACCAGGTTGCAAACCAGGTCTCCAGTCAGGTCTATGGCTGGAGGCACGTGAAACACAACCATACATTGATGTCTCTCTCCCTTCCCCTCTTTCTAAAAATAATAAATAAAATCTTAAAAAAACAAGTCATGGAATTAGGGAAATGGTGATGGGATGGTGGAATTCAGGGTGAGCAAAAATGTTGTTGTTGTTGCTGTTGTTGTTGTTGAAGTATGGTATAAACTTGAGAATGTTTACAGAATAATAAAGACTTAGAAGCAAGAGAGAACCTGAAGGAAAGGGAGGCAAACACTACAGAAGGTAGCAGAGAATGCGCTAAATATTGCAGGCATAGCAATTGACTTTAAGCAAGAACAGGGGCAGATGATTGCAATGGGTTCTTTTGTGCCTCATTATCTTTAACCTATATTTCTGTTTGGAAACCATGAACAATATTGTGTGTCATAGTAACCTTATGGAAAGACACTCCGTATCACTGATTTTCTCAGAATTTTCCTTCTTTGTATGCTGTTAACTTAATGAATAATCCATATACATGGAGCTTTGTGTGCTTCGAATGCTTTTCTTTTTTTTTTAATTTTATTTTTCCCATACTGCTTTCTCAATTAAGTGACTATTCAGCTATTGAAACAATTTTTAACTCCAAGAAACTTCTTTGGCATTTCCAGAAACATAGTAAATGCAATTGAGTGGGCATTTGCTTGCCTTCTTGTTCCTCCCTCAGTGGAATATTATCATTTAGTCCCCACTGCTTGCCAATAATTGCCTCATGGAGCAAAAATACTATTAGACCAGTGACTATATCCGTTTAATCTACTTCTCAGATCATAGCACAGTTTCATGAGTTATACAAGAACTTATGTTCCATTTGATAATGACGATGACCTATCATTTTAACACAGGAAAGCTCTTAAAATTGCCTTAACAAAAGCAGGACACATAAAATGGACTATTTTGTCAAACCATCTAGAAACTTCTATCTGAGAGAGATTATTTTAAGAAAAATTGTTATGACCTTTGAACCTTACATTAAAATGCCCAGCCTTCTTATTTAAAATCATTCTCAATTTTTCTGTAATCTGACTCTAGAACCAGCAAATAAAACTACATTAAACATTGTTTAATCCTTGTACATTTAAAATAACCAAGGCATATAGCCACCATCTGGGTATTTTCATATTTTCATGATAACATTAGCTTCACCTGAGAAAAAGCAAAACTTCCAAAACATGTTTGGGTAATTTTCCCCCCAACAAATGTGTATATCTCTTTTTCTTTTATTTTCAGTGCGATGGGAGAATGAGTTTGAAAAAACAACTTTGGACATATAATCAAAGATGGAACTTAAGAGTTTAGCTAGGACATCCCCATTCTGCCTGCAAAAGAGAATGAGTAAAGCCATGTTCTGACTTTGTGGCTTTAACCATTAGTAGTCATCAAAACACTGTGAAAAGTGATTTTAAGATTAAAGCAAAACATTGCAGCTTCAAAGACAAATAGAGAACTCAGTGCTGAAAAAGCAGCATCCTCATAACATAACCCCATTAGAAAGTTGTAAGAAGTGAGATAAACAAGACTTGGGTCTGAAATGGATCTCTCTCACATTTTCAGCAATCTACCAATTTTGTATTTCTCATAATATTATATTGCTTTCAAAATCACTTTCTGCACCATTCCACAGATCAAATCCAAACATGCTTTGTGAGATAAGCTATCTTTTATCCTCTTAACAGAATAATGAATTGACCACATTATTTACCATTTAAACTTGAACATTTTGAGAGGGAAATATGATGCTATTAATACACTTCAAAAATAGTGTTAATTTAGTATGTCCTAGAAAAGTGAGAAAGTTCCACACCATGATACTATTCCAGAAAATAGCCCTATTTAGTATGAAATGTTGGTCCCTTAGCCCTAGATTAACATTTTTTTTTTTTGAAATACTACTCCTATTCTTAGTCATTTTATTTTTGTGTACCTCCCATTAACCAATCCTAATAATTACAAATATAAATGGTCTATTGCCTTTAAGTATAAAAACACTTCATACCCACCTTGACTCATATTATATTCAAGTACGACAAAATAATTTTGAAATATTAATGCTACTACCATATCAAAAGATTTAATGAAGTCAATGCATCATATTTTCTAACTCATTCATTAATATTTTGGGAGATTTGTCTATGAAGGTTATTTGATTCACCTAACTTTTAAATCCAATATTATCAACTATAACGAATGCCTAAAAGAGAACAATAAAGAGCTATAAAAATGGCAGTAATTTTAGTAACTTTTAACATAGAATCCTTTAACAACATCATAAAAATGTTGAAAAATAGAATCACCTTTAATCTTATCATTTGAAACACAACCATGGAAGATATTTGTTTTCTTTTTCTGTATGGTTGTGTGTATCTATTAATTTTAATTTTTTCTTTCTTTTTTAAAAATTTTATTTGTTATTTTCAGAGAGAAGGGCAGGGAGGGAGAAAGAAAGGGAGAGAAACATCAGTGTATGTTTGCCTTTCACCTGCCTCCAGCTACAGACCTGGCTGGAGATCTGGCTTGCAACCTGGTTACGTGCCCTCACTGGGAATCAAACCAGCGACCTTTGGGTTCACAGGCCAGCAACTAACCACTAAGCCACCAGCCAGGGCTGTATCTATTCATTTAAAACTATTTTTCTAAACATTTTTCTAGAGACGAATATGTATAATTGCCATCAGAATTTTTATCAAAATTTTACCCACTTTGAATTTATTTCTATGTTGTCATATAATTTATATGATTCTAAATTTGAAAGTATAAATTAAGTTGGAATTGTGCACTACTTTAATTCATCATACTGTAACCTTGGATATTTCAAGTGACTCTCATTTTTCACTATGTTAAAAGTGAAATAAATATTTAATAAAATATAGCTTTTCACAACTCTTAAAAATTTTAAGTATATACCCAAATATATGATCATTAGGCTAAATGTTGCAAATGAAGAAGAAAAAATGAGTGTAAGGGCACATTTAATTGTATCACAAATTATTTGTGATAAAGCATATACATAAACATAATTAGTGTAATTTTAAAATATGTGATTCATTTATGATATTTAAATAGAGAGATCATCTAATCTAGTCACTGAGCATTCCTGTTCAGTTCTCCTTTATTATGAACATAATAAGTATCTGACTTAGGGGAACTACAGTTTAAGGTCTGGTTTGGTTCACTGAAAATGAATGAACACACTAAAAGCTATAGGTCAAATGGATAAGTTAGCAAATAAAAAGTGACAACATTACTTAAGCATAACATATGTAGTGTTTCAATTTAGCACTGAGAAAGACAAACTATTCCAGCCAAAATAAGTTTTAGAGTCAGTGAGATAGTAAATTAGCTCCCCAATTATATGCAAATATTTTCCTTTTGTAATATTTGTATGTAAATAATTTTGTCATTATTTTATTGGAAAAGATGGTTTATTATTTAACTCCAGATCTGGTCCAGAGAAAACCATATTTAAACATATTTCTCAAACCCCCATATTTCTTCTCCATATCCAACTTATCTTCCTGCTTGTTTATCACCTGTTCACCTATACAGAAGTACAAAAAGACTATAAGAAGGAATCAAGGAACCTTATTTTCTAATGATTGGTTATAGGAGGTTTTTGCCTGTAAATCTCCCTTTAATATGCTGAAATATAATTTTGAACAAAAAAGAAAGATAAATATAAAATAGACAAGTTTGTTTATAAAACATAGGCAGTAAATGTCAAACATTTCTCATAGCAATATTTTTTTCTACTCTATCTCCCCAAGCAAGGAAAACAAAAGAAAAATCAAACAAGTGGGACTACATCAATCTAAAAAGTTTTGGCACAGCAAATAAAACTATGAACAAACTATTATAAAGACAACCCACTGAATGGGAAACATATTCACCCGTACATCTGTTAAAGGGTTATTTATATACAAACTATTAAAAAAACGTATTAAAAAAAAAAAAAAACTTATAAAACTCACCCTGACTGGTGTGGCTCAGTTGGTTGGGCATTGTCCCACAAAGTGAAAGGTTGCCAGTTGAATCCCAGGGTATATGACCAGGTTTAAGTTTGGCCTCAGTCAGGTCACATACAAGAAGCAACCAATTGATATTTCTCTCTCTCATTGATGATTCTTTCCCTCTCTTCCTCCTTCCTCTCCCCTCTCTCTAAAAAGTAAATAATGCTTAAAGAAGTTATAAAAGTCAACATCAAGAAAACAAAAACAATCCAATTAAAAAATGGTCAAAGGACCTGAACAGACACTTCTCCAAAGAGGACATACTAATGACCCACAGACATATGAAAAGATGCTCAAAGTCCTAATCATCAGAGAAATGCAAATTAAAACCACAATGAGATATCATCCCATACCTATGAGAATGGCTATCATCAAATCAATAAACAACAAGTGCCAGTGAGGATACAGAGAAAGGAAAACCCTATGGCACTGTTGGTGGGAATGCAGGTTGATGAAGTCCCAATGGAAAGTAGTATGAGTTACCTAAAATTTTAAAACTGCCTCATGACCCAATGATTCCATTTCTAGGAACTTATCTAAAGAAACTTGAAAGACTAAGTTGAAAGAATATATGCACTTCTATGTTCATTGGCGAGTTACTTACAATAGCCAAGAGTTGGAAGCAGCCTAAATGGATAAAATAGCTATGGTACATTTACACAATGGAATAGTACTTTGCCATAAAAAAGAAAAATTTACCTTTAAGACAGCATAAATGGACCTGGAGAAAATTATGCTAAAAGATGGAATAATAAACAAAACAAAATAAAACAAAACAAAAAATCCATGGACATGAACAACGGTGTAGTGATTGCAGGGGAAAGGGGTGGGTAGAGGTGGAAAAGGGTAGAGAGGAGATAAATGATAATGAAAAAATGCAATAAAAATGAACTATTCAAAAATAAATAAAATGTTTTGTGGCTACCTTTTGTATACAATTCACTAAATCACACACATTTTGTTACTAGTAATTCAATTTATACCAAGATGTATAAATGTACCAAGGGGAATTTATACAATGAAAGAATAGAGAGAAGTGGAAAATAAATGAGGTAAATTGAGGTTTATAAAAGAGGCGAGAAGAAGCTTAACAGCAATGTTCAATTTATCTTCACCAAAAATATTATTGAAAGCATTTAGCAAAAAACAATAGTTCCTAGATAGTGAAGGATAAAATAAATGAGTTGCCTGAATGTTATCAACATAAGAATGTATCAGCAATGCCAAACATATGCTCAAAATATATGCTCATTAAAAGCTGACCTTGGCCCTGGCTGGTAGCACAGTAGATAAGGTGCTAGCCTGTGAACCCAATGGTCAGTGGTTTGATTCCCCAGCCAGGGCACTTAACCAGATTGCAACTCAGTTCTCCAGCCAGGTCTGTGGCTGGAGGCAGGTGAAAAGCAACCATACATTGATTCTTCTCTCCCTCTCTGCCTCTCTTCCATCCCCTCTCTCTGGAAATAATAAATAAAATCTTAAAAAAAAAAAAAATGCTGACCTCAGTGAACATTTTCAATCTCACCTTTAACCCAAATCTTGTACCATTTGCTACAGCGAATTGACCATCTTCCATAGAAAAATTATCTTAAGTCTACATCTTACCTCTGTTTGAATATCTCCTTTCAATTCTTCTGTTTACATAAATTCTTATAATTCAAAGAAGAAACTTCTAATATATTGTTATATACTTAACTTCCTCAAACCTTTCCTTCTTTTCATTTAGAAAAATAATTTTATTATAAGAAAAAAGCTTAAAATTTGGATAATAAGCATTATTTAGTGAATAATTTTATGATGTGAGTCATCACTTCCTTGCAATAAGAATTTCTCTGTGTACATTCATGGAATAAGTTTCATTTAAAAAATCCAAAACTTTTAAGAAAGAAGCTAGAGTACAACCAAAAAATATTCTTAACTTCTTTGACATTTTGTACAATATTTGATAATATACTGAGTGCCTCTTTGTGAAACAGTTAATAGCAGAGACTGCAGGAGAAAGCTTATTGTTTATTAATCATGAAATCTATTTTTAAAATAAACAATGAGTTACTAGGTTGGTTTTGTTTACTGATATATCCAAAGCACCATAATATTATATGGAACACAGTAGGCCCCTTAAGGGGTGGAAGAAGGCCATATCCAAATTCTCCATAGCCAACCAAGGGTTAGGGGATGGGACACTGAAGTACAGCCATATTTCCTGAGAGAGGTTCTTTGTATATTTAGGGCTGGTTACTAGTGTCTTAGTTATGCAAATAACTGGACAAACCTCTGCCCCAAAAAGATGGGTGGGATTTTTGATCTTAGAATGGTGATGAAAGAATTTACAGGGCTGCTTGAGATTTTACTGGTGGCCATGATTGATCAGCCTACCACTGTATCACAGGCCCCCAACATGATTTAAAATAGGGTGGCAGCCATCATTCTTTTTCTTCCCTGGATGACCTACAGACAGATACATGGCCTGAGAAACAGGAAAGAACTCACCTGATTTCAGGTGGGGGGCAAAAGAGGGGAAGGGAGACATGCAGCTTGTGCAGAGATAGGGAATTACATGTGATGTAAGGGTTAGGGAATGTGCATAAGACCCTTCCCGAGTTGAGTATAGCTGCTGCCAGGAACTTTTAATTTATACCTGAGATATTAAGTTGTGAACTGTTGTGTTTCTGAAAGATGGTATCTTTTGCTTGACTATTTTAAACCTAGCCTAATCAAACAGGACTGTATATTTTGGGATTTAACAGCATAATTGCACCTTTAATACCCTTTAATACCCTTTAATGCACCTTTATTTGTATACCCTTCAAATAAACAAACTACCTTCCCTTTTCACCAAACTCTGTTATTAAGAGTTTTTGTTTTTGGTGACAGGAAAATGGGCCCATTAAAATTGAGAAACCCCTCAAAGGGTCTTGTTACAGGCCTTCAATAAAGAATTGTCAAGTTAACCATATTAGACTCCATACACAAGGACTGAAGTTACTTAAAGTAATTCAAGATGGAAGCCACTGTATAATCAAGTACATATGTTACTGAGCAAACTGGGGCTCATTCATGTGGCAGCTTGGTATAAGACACAACAATTAGTGTTGAGAGAAACAGGTCTTTACTTATAATATTCCAACCTTGGTGGGGCTGGGTACACCTCTGCTCAGAGCCTTGTTCTCCCATGAGACAGCCCTTCCCTTGCTTCCCAAAATGCTATAAACCAAAACCAAGCCCAGTAGTTTCCTATCCCTTACTTGTCAGTCTCTCCTTCTAGATCTGGGGTATTTTGTCCTCAGCATCTACGTAACAGTCCAGGAAAATATGTGTCGTGTTACACTGGATCATGTCCTCTGTGCATGTCCTGATTTCCAAGAGTCCAGATAGAGCCTGTGTCTGCAAGTCAGAGCCTTTGTTGGCTTCTGAGTCAGCTAGAGCTGACACAATCAAAGCAGGAGTGTGCCTGCTTTCTTCCTAAGCCAGGTCACTTGGCCGAATCCGACTGCAAACTGCATAGCTGATTGCTGTTTCCCACAGGGCCACTACATCATGCTCCTACATCCTGGCATCCTTCCACCAAGCTTTCCTCAATTCCTGCCTTTTTTTTTTAAACCCTGAAAGTCCTAACACCTTTTGCCCTGGAGCAGTAGCACAGCTATTATCTAGCTACCATCTTGCCATAGATATGCAAAGTACTTTAAAAGCTGTATTATCTCCTTTCCCCCATTATGCAAACCATGGTCTGTGAGGGAATATCTGTACCCTGTTTCACAGAGATGGCCTTCATTATGTGGTTGCTCCAGGGTTGAAAAGGGATGCAGGCACTAAAATAGCTTGATGCTCTGGCTACTGGGCAACTTGGACAGTCATAGGCTTTTCCTATTACTCCATCATCAATTTTTGGAGCATGGACAGCCTAATTAGACATGAACCAGATATAATAATTACACATGGAGCAGATATAAAATATTTCTATGGTAAATGCAAATATTTTATATTGCAATCATTTTCATAGCAATTAACAGTAATTTCCAAATGCCAATAAAAGTGAAAATAGCATCATTCCATTGGCTTGTCCATGAAGGCATAAAAAATACATACTTAATTATTTACCTAAAGGTTTCTTTTAAAAAAAAAAAAATTCTCATTTTATTTTATTTTATTGCTGTTTAGTTACAGTTGTCCCAATATTTCCCCCACTGCTTTCACCTGCCCTGCTCACTCTCCTGCCCCCAACAGTAAATTCCACCCTGTTTTTCCTGTCCATGGGTCCTTTATACTTGTTTCTTGATCAGACCCTTTCCTTTCTTTCTCTCATAATCCCCCTCCACCCTCCCCTCTGGTCACTGTCAGTTTGTTCCTTATAAATTCCATGGCCCTGGTCTGATTTTGCTAGTTTGCTTGTTAATTAGGTTCCACTTGCTGGTAAAATTATATGATATTTGTCTTTCACTGCTTAGCTTATTTCACTTTGCAAATACCCTCTAGTTCCATCCATTCTACAAAGGGTAGGAATTCATTCTTTCTTTCTGCTACATAATATTCCATTGTGTAATGTACCTTTTTTTTGATTCACTCATTTACTTATGGGCACTTAGGTTGTTTCCAGCACTTGATTTTAATTTGCATCTCTCTGATGGCTAGTGATGTTGAGCATCCTTATATATGTACATAATGCTCCTATGAACATTGAAGTGTATAGGTTCTTCTGAATTGGTGTTTCAGGATTCCGAGGGTATAATTCCAGCTTTGGCATTACTGTATCAAGAAGAATTTTCAGTTTTTGGTTTTTTGAGGAAATTCCATACTGTTTTCCACATTGGCTGAACCATTCTGTATTCCTACCAGCAGTGCACTAAGCTTCCCTTTATTCTATATCCTTGCCAGCACTTGTTTGTTGATTGGTTAATGATGGCCATTCTGACAGGTATGAGGTGGTGTCTTATTGCAGTTTTAATTTGCATGTCTCTGATGGCTAGTGATGTTGAGCATCCTTATATATGTCTCTGGGCCCTCTGTATGTCCTCCTTGGAGAGGTGTCTGTTCAGGTCCTTTGCCCATTTTTAATTGAATTATTTGCCTTCCTGGTGTTATTTTCATATATTTTGGATCATTTCATACATTTTAGAGATCAAACTCTTGTCCAAGGTGTCATTGGCAAATATGTTTCCCATATGCTTCGTTCCCTGTTTCTACAAAACTTTCTAAGCATTCTCCTCCTATCCATAAACCAACATTCTGTGATTTAAGTCTTCAGAACAGTAGCACAAAGTCACACTTCATATAAAATATGAAAGCTTTTTTGAAATAATCACATGAGCAATATTTGTAAAAAAAAAAAAGTTAAGTTACATGAAATTACTAACATATTAAGAAAAATGTGTCCTTACTCATGTGGCATGATTCCCAATCAGGATACATGCCTGGGTTATGAACCAGGCCTCCATTTGGGGGTGCACAAGAGGCAACAACACATTGATGTTTTTCTCCCTTTTTTTCTCCCTCCCTTCTCTTTCTGTTTAAAAGTAAAGTAGATAAATAAAATCTACTTTAAAAGTGAAAAAAAAATGTGATCAGCTATAAAAGATAAATTCATTTAATTATAAGTTTAAGATCTCAAATTTGTGAGAATAAATTCAATTCAGCAAATATCTAAGCAAATATCTATTAAATAACCACTATACTCATAGTTTTATGCTAGACATAATATTACAAAGATGAATTCATGTACTTTAAAATATTCCACTTGGACCCCTGAATGGTGGGTCAGTGGATAGGAGCCAGACTGCAAACTCAAAGGTCCCTGGTTCTATTCCCAGTCAGGGAACATAACCAGGTTGCAAGCCAGGTCCGTAGATGGAAGCAGGTGAAAGGCAACCATACATCGATGTTTCTCTCCCTTTCTTCCTCTCTCCCTGCTCTTCTCTGTAAAGATAATGAATAAAATCTTTTAAAAAATTAAATAAAAATATTGTTATCAATCAGATAGAAACTAAGATGGTGCAGGAGTAAGTGGAGCTACAAAATCTCTCCCCAGGACCAATCTAGAATTACAACTTAATTGGGGAGAAATCATCTGGAATAACTAATAGGACACCAGCTGGAGAGAAGCCTTCTAACCATGGACAGAACAGAAGAGGCTCCTTCATCACAATGTGACTGGTGGGAAGTGTGGAAGCAGGAGAGGGCTGCCTGGGCTCCCACAGGAGGCAGCTAAAGGGACAGAAAAACATCTTAGCAGTCAGGGGCTCCACCTGAGAAACCCCCAGCTAGGGCTTCCCAGCCTATAGCTACAAAGCTGAGAGTAAAACAGCACCCAGCTGTGAAAAGTGAAAAGCTGCCAGGTTTAGCAGCTTGAAAGAGTGAACTAGAGACATAGTTCTTAAAGGGACCACCCATGAAAATATGGCACCCACTTACCTGGGCTCCAGTGAAGGGAGGGCAGAGCAGACTAGAGATGCTTAAGAAAAGCTTGGGGCAGTGGCTTTGAGGAGAGAAATGAGGGAGAAGCCCACGAGGTCCCATTGTTGACCTACCCCCCAACACACAGCAGGCAGATCACTCTTCTCCAAGTGGCGGTAGCCTGAGGGGAAGCCATAACCCCACCAACAGGAATTAACCAGCCCCACACAGCAGTGCCTAAGCCTAAAGGCTGATCATAGATTAATTGGATTAACCTCACTCAGGAAGCAGGAAGTCACAGTACACCAACCAAAAAAAAAAAAAAAAAAAGCAGAAACAAACAAGAAGAGTTGCCTAAAATGGGGAGACAAAAGAAACAAGCCTCTATTGAAAGGAAAGGAGGAATCTCCAGGAGTGTTAAATGAAATAGAAACAAGCAAACTATCAGATGGGGAATTCAAAATAATCATTATTGAGAAGCTTACTGAGTTCAGTGAGTTCAAGCTCCAGGGGAACTATGAAGAACTCCAGTGGCGCTACAAGGAACTTACTGAGAACTACACCAGCATTAAAAAGGACATAGAAACCATCAATAAGAGCCAAAAGGAAATGAAGGATACAATTTCTGAATTGAAGATCACAATAGAAGGAATCAAAAGCAGTCTAGAGAAAGCAGAAGATCAGATCAAGGAGCTGGAGGTCAATGTAGAAACATAGTAAACAAGTGGAAGATCCTGGGAAAGGCACTGGCTCTCATCGCTTCCCACCCTTGACCCTTAAGGAGTTTGCTGCGGGGCCTGCACAGTCCAGCTTCCTTGTGGACCTGAGGTGGTCAGCCTCTTCCTGCACTTCACCTTCAACCCTAAGCCCCACAGACTTCATCCACCAGCCCTGCTGCTGCTTCTGTGGGAAGGAATGCAGCATCAACCACTTCCAGCAGGTGGAAAGCAGCTGGGGCTACAGCAGCACAAATGACCCCATCAGGTTCTCCGTCAACAAGCGCATCTTTGTGGTTGGCTTTGGACTATAGGGCTCCATCCCTAGACCCACAGATTACCAGGTGAACGTCCAGGTCATCCACACACAGTGCTGGGCCAGAACGACAGGGGCTTCAGTTCCGACGGCTCTGCCAGCACTTTCCCAGTCCTGTTCAAGGAGCTGGTGGAGGTGCTGCCCAAGGTCAACTACACAGCCTGCGCCGCGCTGCAGGGTCCGGACTCCCACTAGGGCACCAAAGGCCTGCGCAAGGTGACCCATGAGTTGCCCATGACGAGAGCCAAGACATGCTTCACCTTTTGCTACATAGCTGGGAAGAACGATGACATGTCGCTGGAGGAAAGCCAGATCCCGAGGCGGTCTTTTACACCTAGGCGCCAGGCTCCCACGGCCACCAGGATGGCAGCCCAAGTCACCAGAGATGTGCGGGCAGCCCCAGTCCTAAGCCACCCAGCGGGCTCCCCATGCTATGTCCACCCCTGGCCACATTTCTGGCCATCTCTTTGGTGGCGAGCATGGCTGTTGAGAGGAGCCAGGAAGTATCCGGGCAGGCAGGGCTGAGAGACAATCCCTTGGAACTGGGGTTGGGTCTCTGGATGTGGGCATCCCACTCATGGTCCCTGCAGCTTAGAGCTGCCTGACCATAGGATCACACAGGCCATCATCTTGTTGGTGTAACTGCTTGTAGCAATGCATCTCGGATTTCCATTTATCTGGTAGGAGACGGTGTGTAGGGACACCTCTAGTGCATTTGGGGTCTTCTGTTCCTTTCATTCTGGTCTGTTCCTGGGAATGCTCAGGCTACCATGTCCTCAGCCCCCAGGACGCAGGCCTAAGCCCCAGGGGATAGGACTCATGAGGGTGCTTGTGCCACTCAATGTCCCACCTCAGCCCCAGTCTCTCTGAACATATCCCTCCTGGCCCTGCATCTGAGGGCACAGGCCTCAGCCCTTCTGCCTAGGAGGGGTAATGCTGCGGGCCAGCCAGTGTTCATGTCACCATTGGTCCATGGGGTCTGGAGGGCACTGCCTGCCTGCCCACCTGTACCTTCCGTCTCCCTACCCAACCCACGGCCAGAGGTGCTGCCTAGAGGTGCTGAGGGACACAGCCCCTCTTTTGAACCCCAGGTCTTCCCCATGTGTTTCCACCCCAGTGATTCCTTCTGGAAACTGTGTTCTCCCTGAAGTCATGAAAGGTGTTCTCTCTTCACACCACACCCCCAAATGATTTTTGTAAATAAAGGAAAAGAAACACCTGCAAAAAAAAATGATCACTTTGGTTGCACCCACTAATGCCATCTTCAAAGCCTTTGCAATGATCACTGATAAGCTGGAAGAAGACATCAGCAGCTCTATAACCAATAGCACAGCTGCCAGTGGACCTCCAGTCACCCTTAGGCTGGTGGTCCCTGCTAGTCAGTGTGGCTCTCTCATTAGGAAAGGTGGGTGCAAGATCAAAGAAATAGAAGAGAGTATAGGGGCTCAGGTCCAGGTGGCAGGGGATATGCTTTCCAATTCAACTGAGCGGGCCATCACTATCGCTGGCATTGTGCAACCCATCATTGAGTGTGTGCAACAGATCTGTGGGGTCATATTGGAGTCCCCGCAAAGGGAATGACCATCCCGTACCTGCCCAAGCCATCCAGTTCTCCTGTCATTTTTGCAGGTGGTCAGGACAGGTACAGCACAGGCAGTTACAGTGCAAGCTTTCCTCACACCACCATGTCCATGTGCCTCAACTCTGACCTGGAGGAACCACTTCTAGAGGCCTGTACCACTCAAGGACAGTATGCCATTCCACAGCCAGATTTGACCAAGCCGCACCGGTTGGCAATGCAACAGTCTCATTTTCCCATGACACATGGCAACATTGGATTCAGTGGCATTGAATCCAGCTCTCTAAAAGTGAAAGGCTATTGGGCAGGTTTGGATGCATCTATTCAGACTACTTCTCAAGAACTCAACATTGCAAATGATTTGATTGGCTTCATAATTGGGCGTTAAGGCACTGGAATCAATGAGATCTATCAGTTGTCTGGGGCGCAGATCAAAATTGTGAACCCAGTTGAAGGATCACTGATAAGCAGGTTACCATCACTGGATCTGCTGCCAGCATTAGCCTGGCTCAATATCTAATCAATTTCAGACTTTCTTCAGAAACAAGTGGCATGGGGAGCAGCTAGAACAATGCAGATTCATCCATATCCCTTTCTACTGTTCACCACCACCCATGATCCATCTGTATAGTTTTTGAACAGTCAGAGATTCCAGGCTTTAAATAGCTTGTAAATTTTCAGTTTCTACACACTTTATCATCCACTTGTGATTTTTTAAATTAAAGCATTTTAATTCCTTTATTAAAAAAAGGTCAACATAGTAAAAAAATTCCCAGAGCAACAAAATGAAAAAAAGACTAAAAAAGAATGGTTTATTTTTGTTTTGTTTTGTTATAAGATTTTATTTATTATTTCCAGAGAAGGATGAAGGAAGAGAGGCAGAAAGGGAGAGAAATATCAATGTATGGTTGCCTTTCACCTGACTCCAGCCACAGACCTGGCTGGAGACCTGGCTTGCAACCTGGTTATGTGCCCTGGCTGGGAATCAAACCTTATAGGGGGCTCCTATAAGGTTATCAACTGATTTCTCAACAGAAACACTCTAAGTCAGAAGGGAATAGCAAAAAATACTCCAAGTAATGAAAAACAAAGGCCTGCAACCAAGAACACTCTTACACAGCAAGGCTCTCATTCAAAATTGAAGGTGAAAGAAGGAGTTTCCCAGACAAAAGAAGGCTAAAAGAATACATCTCCACCAAACCAGCATTGCAAGGGCTGATAAAGGTCTGTTTTAAGAAGATGAAGAAACAGATAGAGACAGACAGGCACACAGGTACAAAGGGAAAAAATGACAATGAATATGTACCTATCAATAATAACCTTAAATGAAAATGAACGAATCAAAAGACATAGGGTAGCTGAATGGGTAAGAACCAACTTTAACTCATGAATGCTTTAAAATAATCTTGTTATAAGTATATCTTACTAAATAATGTATAGTTTTTTAAAAAATTTTTGTTGTATCCCCATTACTGCAGGTGAAATTTTCTTAGATTGGAGTTATTTTCTAAGTGGGGAAAATCAAGTTACTTGCAGTAACTTAGAAAAGTCAAATGCAGTTAAGGGGAAAAAAGTAAGAAAATGTGGATGTATGTTACATAGAATACATGCTATCTTAGTCACTGTTACAAAATGTGTGTTTGTTTGTGAGTGTATAATATATAGATGTTATTAGCAATTCATGTTTTAAATATCAACTGTGACAGCAAAATCAATAAAAATATATTATAAATAAATAGTGTTATCAATCAATTCTATTTTTATATGTTTCACCATCTGATCTTATATGAATCAAATTCCAATTTAGAATGGTAGTCAAAATATATGATTAAAGTTTTAAAATTTATCACCCAGGAAAACATATATAAAAGATATTTGCATTAAGTATTTATACTATATATATAATTTTAAAGTTCACAGCAAAATTGCGGGAAGGCACATTTTTTTTCTTGTATTGTCTTTCTTTTTTAATAAATATTTTATTTATTTAATTTTAGAGAGAGGGGAAATAAGAAAGGAAGAGGGGGGAGGAACATCAATGTGTGGTTTTCTCTCACATGATCCCCAACTGGGAACCTGCCCTGCAACTCAGGCATATTCCCTGGCTGGGAATCAAACCTGGGACACTTTGGTTCACAGGTTGAAGCTTAATCCATTGAGCCACACCTGTCAGGGCCATGATTTGGGTTTTAGGGTATTGCTGGCCTTATAGAATGAGTCAGAAAGTATTTTCTCTGCTTACATCCTCTGAAAGAGATTGTAGAGAATTGCTATAATTTCTTCTTTACATGTTTAGTATCATTTACCAGTAAACCAATCTGTGCTTTTGTGCTTTCTGTTTTGGAAAGTTGTTAGTTACTGACTATATTTCTTTAATAAATGCAAGCCTATTCATTTCATCAATTTCTTCTTATGTGAATTTTGGTGCAATTTTGCCTTTCAAGGAATTGTTCCATCTTTATCCAGGTTATGAAATATGTGGGCCTAGTATTTCTTTATTGAATTTTTAATGTTCATAGCATTAGTAGTTATTTCCCTTCTTTTTTATTTATTCTTGCTTATTCTATTACAGTTATCCTAATTTTTCCCCTTTGCTCTTCTCCATACAGACCCCCAGCCTCACTCCCATAGTCCATGCACACACCATTATCCATGTACATGTCATTCATATGTTCATACATATGCTTTGACTAATCCCTTCCCCATCTTTCCATCATTAACCTTGCACCCCTTTCCTCTAAAATCTCTCAGTCTGTACCCTGTTTCCATGTCTCTGGTTCTGTTTTGCTCATTAATTTATTTTGTTTATTAGATTTATCCTATAAGTGAGATTATATGGTATCTGTCTTTCACTGACTAGCTTATTTCATTTAGTATAATAGTCTCCAGTTCCATCTCTACTATATTAAAGGATAGGAACTGCTTTTTTTTTTTAATTTTTAAAAAGATTTAATTTATTATTTTTAGAGAAAGGGGACAGGAGAGAGGCAGAGAGGAAGAGACATCAATATATGGTTTCCTTACACCTGCCTCCAGCTATGGACCTGGTGGAGACCTGCCTTGCAACCTCATTAATGTGCTGGGGAATTACACCAGTGACCTTTGGGTTTGCAGGCCATGCCTTACCCATTGTTCTGCATAGGCACAGGGCAGGAATTTCTTCTTCTTTCTTTGTGCTGCATAGAATTTCATTGTGTAAATGTATCACAATTTGTTTAAATCCACTCATCTACTGATGGGCACTTACGCTGTTCCCAACACTTGACTTGTACATAGCACTGCTATAAACATAAGGGTGCATAAATTCTTTTGAATTGGTGTTTCAGGATTCTTGGGGCATATTCCCAGTAGTGGAATCACTGGGTCAAAAGGCAGTTACAATTTTAGTTTTGTGAGGAAATTCCATACTGTTTTCCATAGTGGCTGCAGCAGTCTGCATTCCCACCAATAGTGCTCTAGGATTCAAGTTTCTGCACATCTTTGCCAGTACTTGTTTATTGATTTGTTAATGGTGGCCATTCTGACCAGTGTAAGATGATATCGCATTGTGGTTTTAATTTGCATTTCTTGACCATCTTTTCATATGTCCATTGGCCATTTTTGGAGAAGTATCTGTTCAAAGTACCCTTTGACCATTTTTTAATTGGATTGTGTTTTTGGTGTTGAGTTTTGTAAATTCTATATAAATTTTGGGTATTAACCTCTGATCAGATCAGCAAATGTTTTCTCCCATTTTGTTGTTATTTATTTTTCTTCTTTTTTTAAGAGGAAAATCATTCATTGACAAAATGTATGATAGTTGTTTATAATAGCAAAACATTGGAAACAACTCAAATGTACCTCAGCAGGACAATGTATAATTAAATTGCAATATACTTACATTGACTAACATACAACACTGTATTAATGAATTACAACATGTAGTCACGCGATTAAATCTCACCAACTATACTGAATATAAAGCCAAGTTGCAAACAACATATAATATTTATGTTGTTAAGAAAAATTGTCCAGAGCCCTGGCTGGGAGCACAGTGGATAAGGTGCAGGCTTGTGAACCCAAAGGTTGCAGGTTCGATTCCCCAGCCAGGGCACATTAACAAGGTTGCAAACCAGGTCTCCAATCAGGTCTGTGGCTGGAGGCAGGTGAAAAGCAGCCATACATTGATGTCTCTCTCCCTTTCTGCCTCTCTCCCTTCCGCTCTTTCTAAAAATAATGAAATAAAATCTTTAAAAAAAAAAGAAAAATCGTCCAAAATTTGGAAATAAGGCAAAAGAATGCCTGCATGTCCTTGCAATGTCATGTAAAACATTGGCTAGGAGGTTCATCCAAAGATTACTTAATTACTTAAGGAAATGATCCTTGCTGAAGTTTAGTCATTTCTTTCATATATAAACATTCCTACATAAGACATATGTGATATGTACTTAAGCATAAATAATTGACTGCATTGTTTGTACTATTATTAAGAACAAACTGTCCATTAGATTAAATACAAATAAGAAATGTAAATTTTTATTTTTACCTTTACTTATTCCGCCTTTGATGTTCTTCCTCACTTTGTGTATATCCAAGTTTCTCTCCAATATATTTTTTGCTCTCTAAAAATGTATTTTTAACATTTCTTGCAACTAATTCAGGTTTACAGTAACAAATACCCCCAATTTTGGTTTGTTGAAGAAAGCCTTTATTTCTCCTCCACTTTTGAAGACTAATTTTGCAGACTACACAATTATAGATTAGTGTTTATTTTTTTCCCTGAACACTAAATATTTCATTGTATTCTCTTCTTTCATTCATGATTTCTGAAAAGTTAAATTTAATTCTTATCTTTGATTCTCCTGGGTAAGTTTTTTGTTTTCTTCACCCTTTGATTTCTTTTAGGACTTTTTTATCTTTGAATGCAGTTTTTGGCACTTATCATGATTGTTGTTTTCTGATTTTTCTGGATCTGTGGTTGGTATCTGACATTAAGTTGTTCAGGTTTTCCCACCCCAGAAATGGTTCCCATGTTGATCTTTGATTATGAATATCTCCTCTGGTAGGGAGCAAACACCTGAATTCTTCTATTTCTCCAATATTGGGGGCAGTGGTTTGCCCTGTGTCCACCTCTCTCTAGGGATCCAAGAAAAGTTGTTGACTTTTCAGTCTGTTTAGCTTTTACTTGTTAGTACAATATAGCCATTTCCAATCAGAAACCAGAAGCCCCCTTACCTTAATTTTTAAGCCATGTTAAGTTGTGTTTCCTGTTTCTTATGACTGAAAATATCTCAAATTTTATATATATATATATATAACTAAAAATGATACAAATTATGTATCATTTTAATACATACATATAGTTTAATAATATAGTAACTACCATTACTATATTAATTAGTATATTTAGAGCCACTTAAGAAGCTCTGATCTAAAATTGCATGCTTTTGCTCTTGCTGATTATCTATATATTTCTATAAGTATATAATTAATTTCTCTAGTCATATATGAAACCTGTCTGGAAAATCATTGTTAATATAATGAGAATGGTTTGCATGACATCAATGTAACCTGTCAGAGTGGACTGGAATGTGCAAGTGTAAACAATGACAACTTTACTGTAATAGTAGGGGCAGTAGATACCATTGGGTGAGCATGTCTACTGTGTGGCCCTCATGTTCAAACTGACTGAGCAAGTAGAGCAACTATTCCAATGATTGAGAAGATTAAAGCTACAGGCAACTGGTGATTGGCAGCTTCCTCATGATAACACATCTGCTCATGCATCAGCTTCATGCAGTTTTTTAAAGAAACTTCAAATCACTCAGGTGATTCAGCCCAGATTTGGTGCCATGCAACTCTGGCTTTCCTCAAACTAAAATCACCTTTGAAAGGGAAGAGTTTTCAGACCATGATGAGATTCAGGAAACTACAAAGGGGCACTGATGACAATTGGGAGAACTGTATAAGGTATCAAGGTGCCCACTTTGAAGGGGACTGACGTGTCATTGTCCTATGTACAATGTTTCTTGTATCTTTGATAAATATCTATTTTTTATATTACATGACTGGATACCTTCTAGAGACACCTTGTATATTAACATTCAGAGATACCTATTTTGAACACACTCTAATACCTCTTTCAATTAGCTAAAACCATATATTCCATGCAAAGAAAATAAGTGTTTGAGGTATAATTACCATATTCTTATTTTTAATTATGCTAAACTTTATTATAATTCATCAATGTTTCAACATAAAGGAAGAAACACTTTGTTTTCTCACTTATTCTGTTTTAATTTTTTAATATCTCATGTAATAATATGATCTTCTGCATTGGTGGGTTTATTATTAGTCTTTCTATTGACAAAATCATTTGGAAATGTCATTACCAAAAGCCAAATCAGTAGTAAAATCCTATTAAGCACAGTAGTACTTAAAAGCTTTTAAAAATGTATTGTTGTCACCCTGGCTGGTGGCTTAGTGGATAGGCGCTAGCCTGAGAACCCAAAGATCTCTGGTTCAATTACCAGCCAGGGCACATAACCAGGTTGCAAGCCAGGTCTCCAGCCAAGTCCTTAGCTGGAGACAGGTGAAAGGCAACCATACATTGACTCTTCTCTCCCTTTCTCCCTCCCTCCCTGCCCTTCTTTCTAAAAAATAAGTAATAGAAAAAAAAATTTTAAGAGGATTTTAAATTAATTAATAAATAAAAATGTGTTATTGTTCACTAAAATTAAACTTATTAAGATTTTATTTCTATTCCCAAGGCTAGAAAGATTAGACATGCAAAATTATGCCTAAATTGTTTTAGCATTGGAGACAGGCAAAGAGATTCATAGTAATTGTGTTTTAACATCTGAACACTAAATAAGAAATCAATAAAGTCTATTTGTAATTTACACAAATTAGAAGATTTCACATATTTAAACATATTGTAATTGAAAGTGAATCAAGAAATAAAGAAGAGCTGCAAAAAATGGTTAAATTGAATTTATAGTGTGTCAACAGTTAGATTTATATCCTTAGAGAAATATCCTTCTTTAAATGTAAAACATAGTATATAAAAACCCCATTCCCTAGTGGGATCATCTTAATTCAAGAGACAGCATTCCAGCCCTCAAAGATAGAGCTTTCAGAGCTTTGCAATAAGCAAGAATTACCTTAAATGAATAGGATTTTTTTTTTCAGTTACTACAGCAGAATGCCTCTGAAATAGGAAATTTATGCATTTCACTCCTTTATGGAAATCATATAAATGGGATAGTCAGTGGAAATTTTAACTTATATATAGTAAGAAATTATTTCATTTACAATGATGGTACAATTTGCATCATGTATACCTTTTCATCTTGATTTAAATTTACACAAAAAATATTTTAGTGGTTATCATGTTTTATCACATTTTTAAAAATAACTGTTTGTGGGAGCACAATTTAAAATGGGCAGCTGAGAAAAAGTTTGGAATGGCTTAATATAGCAAAGTATATTTATTTTGAAGAGGTAAACCAGCATTTGTATGCTAAGTTCAGGGCAAGTCAGTCCTGGGCAAAAGTTACTCTGTGCCAAATCCTACACAAAAATTAAAATAGTAATAATAATACAGTCATATCACATATATCTCATTTTATTGCATTTTACTTTATTGGGCTTTACAGATGTTGCAATATTTTTTAACATATTGAGGGCAGGATCTTCAACAAGCAAAAGATTATGATGCACTTTACTGTGGTGGTCTGAAGCCAAAGCCACAAAGCCTTCAAGATATATTTGTAGCAGATATTCTTGCTCATATTATTTGTTAAATGCTGCTACTATGAGGATAATCTCTAGGCAACAGCTAAAATATGAAAACAAAACAAGCCCATTTTGAGTCTCTTATGGGTCAAAAGGAAAGATATCATTTAACCCAGTATCAGCTTAACCTTACTTAAAGAACCTCAGTTCTACCACAACTAGTATCACTTCCCCTCTTTCCTGAGCTCTGTAAGCAATATTTGTTTGTATCAGATGGTATGTATATACTGATCTTTCCTTTATTTGTGATTGTCTTTTCTTTTCCATCGAATTGTAAGCTTCTGAGAAACAGCTCCCATTTCCTTTGCTCCATCTCAGAGTCCAGCCCACACAAAGATGGTCCTGCCTAGTCAAAGCACCTCGCAAAAAACTCATTTGGTGCATTTAATGGCCACAGGACCTCCCTCCTAACTGGAAGTTGCATTGGGGAAAACACAGATGCTGGTCCCTGTGTTACATAATTTCCACACCTAACCCGAGCCCTGGTACACAAAAGACATTTAATATATAAAAATAAATTAACCTTGTTCCTGCATTCTCTCACTGCTTATCAAAATTGTCATTTTATTCCACAAGACAACTTTTTCTTTAATTATCACAGTACTATTTACATTTCACCCAAACCTTTTGCCTTGTGACTTATATACATTTGTTCTTGTTTTATACACTGAACTTAAAAGAATAATTTTTATTTATTCTAATATTTAGGTAGCATTTTACCTCCCAAAGAATTATAGTTATTACCCAGAATTGGGGCTCACCCCAAAATATGTTTATGTTTCAGAAAAAGTATTTATCATAATTATCACTTTTGTTATAAGTGTAGCATTTCAAAATGCATAAAACATATGGTTAACTATGTGTACCTATGCACATAATTTAATGGTTCATCTCTATAAACCTAAACATAGTTTTTTCAACAAAATATTTTTATTAAGTTTGAAAATTATGAGAGGTTTGAGGACATAAATGTCAGATTCTCCAATGAGGCATTAGAAGTAGAGGTAATGATGAGGCTTGGATTTGAAAAATTCATTATGTAACTTCATCTATCTCTGATATATTAATATGGATCAAACAGTTAAAATAAGTATTTTATCAAAATACTATAAAATTTATTATATATATAGAATTTTTAAATTTCAAAATATTTCAATGAAGAATAATCTTCATTATGTTTAAAATGTATATAATAGAAAAATTGAGACCCAAAACCCTGAAGCACAGCATGCAGGATTTTGTACTGGGTTTAGACACTGTGTATTTACTAGAGCATTCTCAGCCACCTTGAGAGTCCTGGAAACTCAGAAAATGGGAAAAATCCATCCCAGAAGTCACTTCAAGTCACAAGCTTCCCTTTTCTGGTTTATTTCCATCTTACCTTCCCTTTACATGCAAATAATTACACAGCAATTTGCCACAGAATTCTGCAGTTATTTACCTATGAGAGGATTTGGCTGAGAAGTGGAATCAATTTTGGTCACAAGAGAGCCAGGTATGCTTGCAATCAAATGAAGTACAGGTGACTTATGACTCCCCCTGTAGTCAATTCTCTCTGCTCCTCCACTGGAATGAATTGCTCTTTTAACTTGCTTAAGATTATGTTTTTGCCAAATTGACATTTTAAACTTAACCTCAAAGAAAGATAGTGCCTATAATATATAGTTACCAATGCAATAATTCTTCAATGAAAATCTACAGGTGAGAATTAAAAATTT
Organism: Noctilio leporinus; assembly: GCA_004026585.1. Classification (NCBI taxonomy): domain Eukaryota; kingdom Metazoa; phylum Chordata; class Mammalia; order Chiroptera; family Noctilionidae; genus Noctilio; species Noctilio leporinus. The sequence goes on along the minus strand of PVIW01007101.1, from coordinate 8,653 downwards.
GATGAAATCAAAAGATACTTTCACTGCACATTGACCCTAGAAGAATTTTCTTCTAACGCATAACATTTCATAATACTAAGAAACATATAATAATATTTATATATAACATATTTCATTAAAAAACTTTTGAGTATTTAATGCTTTACTATGCTTCTAGCCTTGATTTGGTGAATAAAAGGAATATATAAATATATTTATGATTAATTTAGTTTCAACCTTACTTCATGAGAAAAAATGTATGTCACAAGATCAATAAATTTTAGTTTGGCTTTTTGGCATGTTACTGCATGCTTTCTGTTTAATTCAACTAACTCATTATTTCATTGGAAATTCTATTGGGAAGGTAGTAGAAAATCAATTCTATTGTCCCAAGTTTCTCTACATTTATAACCCTTGTGAATAATGCAATGACATATTTAGTTATAAAATTTGGAAAGAGGTCATGTCCAAGGTAGTTTCACTGTAGCTTTTGGACACCATTCAGTATTGTTAAGTATGCATTTACAATACCTCTCATAGAAAGCTCATAATAGTTACTTTGCAATGTTTTTAATAATTTATGTAAAAATATATGTTTTGGCTGTGACTGGTATGGCTCAATGGATTGAGTACTGATATATAAACCAAACGGTGACTGTTTAGATGCCCAGTTAGGGCATATGTATGCCTGAGTTGTGAGCCAGGTCTCAGTTGGGGGCTCATGTGAGGCAACCACACATTGATGTTTCTCTCCCTCTTTTTCTCTCTCCCTCCCTGTCTCTCTACAAATAAATTAATTAAATTGAATCAAAAATGTTTAAAAATATATGTTTTGGCTATAGAATCCAGTTTATATATGGTTTTCAATTTATCAGTGGCGGTTGATGAGATTTGAGAAGGTAACTGCTATCCTCTCTTAATTCAGAGTCACAGAACTGGTGTAATTACAAACAAGGTTAGAAACCATGGAAGTCCTGAACTTTCAAATATATTCAGTATAGTTGACAACAAATCATTTCAAAGTGGAGACTTTCTTATGAAGTGCCTTAGTATCATCTAAGAAAAGAAGGTCAAAAGTGGCTCAAGTTATTTGGTTCAGAATCACTATGTTCCCTCTTCTTACAGTTACTGATTTTTCTTTAATATTTTATATATTGTTTTCCAGTATAAGGTACAGGTTAGTTTTCTAGAACATAGAGTTCTGGGCTAAAAATATATAAAAGCTACTATGAACATTTTATCCCATTTAATTTTATATATATATATATATATATATATATATATATACACACACACACACACACACACACACACACACACACACAGATATTAGATTTGCAAAACAGCTAGAGTCTCTAGTTTGGTTTTACAGTTTTTGTCTTTAAATCGTCAAGGAACACTTGTAGTGGTGATATTCAGCATACATACAGTATTCATTAGTTTGGCAGGTAGAAACTACTGACTAACCACCCACCAGAACCAATGTTATTTTATGATGCAATTCAATTTAACTTAAAGACAGCTTAATTATCTTAATCTATTGTATTTTATTCATTAGTGTCCTGTAATGGGTGAGATCATATGATATTTGTCCTTTGCTGACTGGCTTATTTCACTAAGCATAATACTCTCCAGTTCCATCCATGTTGTTGCAAAGGGTACAAGTTCCTTCTTTCTTTCTGCTGTATAGATTTCCATTGTGTAAATGTACCAAAGTTTTTTGATCCAATCATCCACTGATGGGCACTTAGGCTGTTTCCAGCACTTGGGTATTGTAAATAGTGCTGTTAACAACAAGCAAAACAGAACCAAATATATGAATACAGTGAATAGACCTTCAGTGGTCAGGGGGGAAAGGGGTTGGGGGGAGGGAGGAAGCAGAGGCAAGGAAGAAGAGCAGCTTAGACAAGAACCTAGTATAAAGGAACCATGGACATGGACAACAGGTGGGATTGACTTTGGTGGGGGGATGGGTGGGCGGGGAGGGGGACGGAGGGGAGCAAAAAGGCGATGGATGTAATACAACAACAATAAAAAAAATGAAAAAAAATCTATTGTATTTTAGATATCTTACAACACTTTTTTTGTCTACGTCTGTAAGGACATGAGCATGTGAACCCCGAGTGCCTATTTCTGGGGGCCTTTGGCAACAGAGTGGGGAACGAGGAGGCATAAGGCACTGACAGTGTGTGAAGGCAGATCATGGAGTATGGTTCCAGATCTAACACAATCACTTTTTGCTATGTGACCTTAGGCAAGCTACTTACCTGTTTTTTGCTTCATAAAGTTGGTATGAATAACAGTGGTTAATGCTTACAAAGTACTTAGAATAATGCCTGATATGTAACATTATTAATGTTTTTGTTAAATAAGTAGGATTTTCACCTAAATGAAACAACACTGCTTTTAAAAATTGAAGCACAAGAAACAACAATACAAATGTGACTAAGTAGCAATCTTATTTGGTACTTTGCAGGAAACCAAGTAAAGGTCCTTAATGGATCTATCAGATTGTGCATTATAGTGAATTACTCTGCCTCTACAATCAATAAAGGTCAACAGTGCATCTTCTTTCTCAAATGTGCATCACATTACAGTTAGTCCATGTTTGGCACTTTCTGCACCGGGCTCCTGTGAGGTAATCTATTTGCGACCTTCCCAGATGATTCATTGTGTGGTATTGAATGAGTCTGCTTGCCTTGTGGCCAATGCAAGGCATACCAAACACAAAACACCTGTGCTCTCAAGTGACTTTAGTTCCCTGAGCCAATTCAAGGTTTTGCTTATTATTTATAACATCCTGAATGTGTTGAGACCTAATTATTTCTGAAATTATTGCATCCCAGACTCCATGTCATGTCAGTTGCAGATGGTTGGAGTCTTATCTATTTTTAGATTGGAATTTGAAGGAGTATATTCTCTAGGGAGAGTATACTCCTGAACATGCTCCCTTCAGTAATCTATCAAAGTGCAACTATGAGAGTGTTTAGGTCATGATTTATGATGTCCTCAATCTTCCCAAAATTTGATTAATTTTAGTCATATTTTTCTAGGACAAAAAACAATACTATATTGGATATCACTTAATATCATTAAGTTGCAATTAATATATGTACCCTAATAATTTATTTTGAAGCAAATGATGCAATTGTAAAATACTAATAATCAAAGGAGTGTTAATTAGCCAAAAAAGAGTATATCTATTCAGATATATGTTAATCAGTTGAAATATGTCATTGACAATATTTTCTCAGTACCTACTATCTAAAGCAAGGTTTTAAAAAGCATGTTCAAAGGACAACAGAAATATTCATAAGCCTTTTAGGAATGTGGGTACCTTGCACAATGCAGACCCATTGACCCAGACTCTCTAGAGCTGAGGCCTAGAAATTAGAATTTTAGTAAATACCACAGGTGATTATGATGTGGGAACCTTTGATTTTCCAGCATGAAAGTGTTCATCTTTCCAGCTTCCTCAGTTCTTCAACTGTTTAGGTAGCTTTTGGCCAAGCAGAGTGAGACCTGCAAATAGAACAGGCTGCTTCAACCCACATGCACATTTTAATTTACCATCCCTACTAACCAGTCACTGTTAGTCTCTTTACTAGGATCTGAGAGTACCATGGGGAAAAAGCGAAGGCAAAGATTTTGCTTAGGGTTAGACTGAAACATCCAAATGACTGCCAGAGGGACTGATAATGCAGGAACTGTTTCTTGGCAGCCAGCACAGCCTACCCCAGAGAGTACTGCTGGCCTAGATTCAATCCCAGAACTCAGAATATTGCTTCCTTTTCCATTTTACTCCCTTACTTATTTAGATGAATGAGTCTACCTTGTTACATGTATGCCTTGGGAAACTCTGGTGACCTGAACCACAGATTCTACCAGTTTCACTATCCATCTGATTAAGAAGCAATGCTATGTTTCAGACTAATCTTTCTGTGTCCTTTGCTGGTTTTATTTCTTTCTCTTCTTTCAGCAGCTATTTCTTGAAGTGTTGTTCTTAGTTCCTTACTCCCTCTCTATTCCCTGTCAAGGAGAATCAACCTTTTTCTGTAGCTTCAACCAGCAACTCTGCATTGGTGATACTCAAATATCTATCCTTAGCTCTAAGAAAACTAGACCCACTTTTTACTGCTATCAGCATTTTCGCGTCCATGCCCAATAGTAGCCTCAAATTCTAACTTTGCAACGGAACGCATTTCCTACTCTTAAAATAATAATCTGGTCAAAAATGTGTCCTCTTCCATCTAAGGTTTCTTATTTTTCTTCTTCCACAGTTTAGGAGTATTAATCAACTTTGATTTCTTTAGTTCCAACTTAATTATTGAATCCATTTACTATATGTGACAGCTCCATAGAAATCACATGAATTCTGGAACCTTATGGACAGAAAAATTACTTAATTCTGAAGGACATAACACATTATGGTGATTATAAACTTAATATAAGTGGTTTGAAACAGGAGCCTTTGGTTTGAATTCTGCAACATTTTATGGTATAAAAACATAAGTATATTACTTAAACTTTTTACATTTCTTTTTCCTTATCAATATAATTTGTTTACCCTTTCAAAAACATGGTAGACTATGTTATATTTCATAATTTTGCTTTAATTTTGGTATACTGTGTGGGACAACATCACTTCACTCATTGGAAATATTCATAAGTGTTTATTGTGATGAAAAATGAGGTAACATATTTACAACATTTAGCATGAAATAAATGGTCTGAAATATTACAGATTTTAAAAAATATTTCATTTATTACTTTGAGAGAGAGAGAGAGGAAGGGAGAGAGACAGAGAGGAAGAAAGACATCAATGTATGGTTGCCTTTCATCTGCCTCCAGCTACAGAGCTGGCTGGAGACCTGGCTTGCAACCTGATTATGTGCCCTGGCTGGGAATCGAATCAGCGACCTTTGGGTTTACAGGCTGGTGCCTTATCCACTGTGCCACCAGCCAGGGCCTGAAATATTAACTATATCCTTTTACCCCTGTATGTTTTATAAACATTGGCAAACATCTCATATTTCAGGGGGCACTGAGGTTTATTTTTATTAAAAGGGCATTCATACTCATTCTACCTCATTGGTGTCTCTTCATCAAGATGAACAAAAGGAGTAAAGTTGCCTCAGATTCTCTGATTCTTACTTTTATCAGAAAAGATCTATCAACCCTATTTTCCCCCTAGATATCTGTTTTATTTATTTATTAAAATTTTTGTGATATATTAATTTTTTAATTAAATTTAATATACAATATTATATTAGTTTCAGGTGTACATCCCCAGTGATTAAACATTATATAACTTACTAAGCAATCATCCCAATAAATCTAGAACCCATCTGACAGCATACATGATTATTAGTTTTTTAGATTTAATTGTTGATAGGTATGTATTTATTGCCATTTTAAATTTATATATTTCATCTTTTCTTCTTTTTGTTCTTAAAGAAGACCCTTTAACGTTTCATGTAATACTGTTTTGGTGGTGATGAACTCCTTTAGCTTTGTCTTGTCTTGGAAGCTCTTTATCTGTCCTACAAGTCTAAATGATAGTTTTGCTGGGTAGAGTAGTTTTGGTTGTAAGTCCTAGCTTTTCATGACTTTGAATATTTCTTGCTAGCTTTGTAGTAGGTGTTCTTTCTGGCCTGCAAAGTTTCTGTTGAGAAAAGAGTTGATAGTCTTATGGAAGTTCCCTTTTGGGTAACTAACTAATTTTGCCATTTTTAGATTCTCTATGTTTTTTAATCTTCTGCATTTTAATATGGTGTGCATTGATGTGGGACACTTTGGGTTCACTCATTTGGGATTCTCTGTGCTTCCTGGATTTGTATGTCTATTATCTTCACTATGTCAAGGGCTTATTTTTATTTGTTTTTCTTTCAGTAGTATAGGAGATTTTTATTTTAATTTTTTCAAGATGTTATTGTTATTCTATTACTGTTGTCTTAATTTTTCCCCTTTTCCCTCTTCTGCCCAGTCTACCCTCTGCTCCAATAGTCATTGCCCACCCTAGTCAAGGAACAGGTATGAATGACCTATGAACAAGGATATTTTCTGTCATTATTTTTTCAAATACATTTTCATTTCTTGCTCTCTCTATTCTCCTTTCATTACCTTCATGATGCAAATGTTAATATTTTTGAAGTTGCCCCAGAGGCTTCTTACACTATCCTCATTTTTTTAATTATTATTTTTTTCTGTACTGATTGAGTATTTTTTATTGTTTTATCTTCCAAATCACTGATTTGATTCTTGGCTTCATCTATTCTATGGTCGATTCCCTATAAACTATTCTTCATTTCATTTAGTGTATCCCTCATTCCTGACTTGTTCTTTTTTATGGTTTCCATGTCCTTTGTAATGCTGTTATAGTTGTCAGGTCAGTGAATATCCATATAACCAGTGTTTTGAATTCTGCACCTACTAGATCACTTTTCCCCATTTTGTTTATTTTTCTGGAGTTTTGTTATGTTCTTTCATTTAGGACTTGATTTTTTGTCTTCTCATTTTGGCATCCTCCCTATATTTGTTTCTATGTATTGGGTAGAACTGTGCCTCCTGAGCTTGGAAGAGTGGCTATGTAGTAGGTATTTTGTATGGTTCAAAGGTATAGTCTCCTTGATTACTCAAGATGGGTACTCCAGATGTAACCTCCCTTCATATGTGCTGTGTACACCTCCCTGTTGTAGTTAAGCCTTAGTAGCTGTTTTAATATCAATGTGGCACATTGATGGGAGAGGGTTATCTGCTACAAGGACTGTAGGTAACCACTGACCGCTATGGAAGATCAGCTGTTCCAGGACCCATCCCATAGAGCAGGACTTGATTTGGAAGGGCTCTAGAACCCATAGAATTCACTTGTTGAGTGTGCTGCTTGTATAAGTGGTTGGGTGGTGCTTTGGCATGATATGAAGCTGTTTAACAGGTTCTCTGTCTCTGGGGCCTCTTGGGAGGTGTAGACCAAGCTCATCTGCATCCTGCCTGAGGACACCAGGAAATGAACTACAAAGTAATGTGCAGATGACTGCTAATTGTGCAATTGGTGTTGCTCAAGCAAGGCCAAGCTGAGAAGCAAGGCTGGTTGCTATTAGTGTTGAGTCTGGGACCACTGAGCAAGAGATATGGGGCATGCTGAGGCCAAATGCTGCATTTTTGAGAGATTTTAGGAAAGTCTAAAGCATGAGCCAAGATAGGCTGTTAATAGGGAATGACAATGGAAACAGCTTGAGTGGGCCATAAATTGGGTGAGGATGTCTCAGGGAAACTCACTATGGGCCAAAGAGTGTGAGCCAGGTTGAGGGAAACTCAGATATGGCACCCAGCTGCCAGCTCTATAGGGTGGGGGGCTCATAAAAGGAACAATGGCTTATGCCAGCACTTTTTTTTTCTGACAGAGAGCTGCCCCTAGCTCTTGCCTTTGTATCAGATGATTTAGCTTCTCCCTATATGTCCCTGGCTCCTTTTGAGATGCAGCCTCAGTGCTGGAGCTCAGAATGAGTGAGTCTGAGTAAGTCCACACAGGCCTTAAAAGAGGTGCTGTCTGGGACTCCAGAAACCTTTCTTTTCACTTAGCTACCATCCCCACTAGTTTTTACAACCAGAAGTTATGGGGACTACTCTTCCTGGTCCTGGAAACCTGGGCTGTGGGGGCCTGGTGTTGGGCTAGGGCCCCTCACTCCTCAGAGGAAATCTCCACAGGTGAGATAATTTTTCCCTATTTTTATTTCCCATACAAGGGTGTGGAACCAGTGCCTTCCATGTCTCTGATCCTCTTACCTGTCTCCCTTAAATTACTCATTATAGGATTTCCATTCAGCTAGATTTCAACCAGTTCTTTGGCACTGTAATTTTGATGTGGTTGTGGGCAGATACTAGGACCACATTTACCTACGCCATCGTCTTGACTGACAGTCCTGTTTTATTTTTATTTAATTTTCTTCTGAAGGCCCTTAAAACTCTTAATTAGTAAAGTAATATGGTCAACTTTACAAGATTAATATTTTTGTGTGTGATGTTTTTTTCCCCCAGCATGAGTAGTAAAAGGACCAAGTAAAAAAGGGCTACTAGGTTTCCTTCTTTGTTGACTTATTTGCTAGTAATGCTATCAATTGACAAAAGGGGAATGAATACAATTATTTGGAAATGTTAACTTGGATATTCTTGTGAATCTTTTAGGTGAAGAGCTTAGCAGAAATTAAAATAAACAAATATAAAGTTTGGGAGAAAGTTCTGGGCTGGAAATAAAGCTTCGGGAAGTATCACCTTGGAGATGGTATTTACACTATGGTAGTAATTTATTTAATTTACTTAAAAATATTATGTATTATGCATTAGTGTATATTAGGCATTGTGCTTAGAGCTAGGGATAAAAACATTGAATAAAACTCATGTTGCACCTGTCTTATAGGAACTAATACTCTATCAAGGAACAAGAAATCAAGTATATAAATATAAATTGGGCTATGGAATGAATCTTGATTTCCTTTAAACTGGATGAACTGACAGAAAAGCTGTATAGGTGAGTGGGGTTGTAAAGAGCTTTATAGGTTGCATATGGTTTTGTAGACCATGAAAGAAATTTGGATGTCATGGAAAGAAATCATTGAAAGTTTATTAGTTTTTAAGTTTTAGGTGATATAGTGACACACTGCTCTTGTTATATAGA